>JAJOOS010015104.1:0-44922 GCA_029582725.1 Solanum chiquidenum
GATTATTTGTTTATCATGTTTTCCGGTCACTACTAGCATCGTACTTTAGCGGATACTTCCTTCTTATCAGCGCCTCAACTGTGTTTACTCCCCTAACGGCTTTCCTTGCCTACCGGTTTCAACTTTAGGATGGCATAGTATAGAAGTTTTCTCCCTGTTTCCAGTGTGCTAATAAACTAGAAATCATGACTTCAAATAATTCTAATACATAATAACTAACATAAATTTATTCAATCATATATATGACCTCCTTTGATGTTCAATACTTGGGTTACAATCACTAGACAATTGAATCTTGTGGGTACAAATATCGGGAGGAATTCCCACAATGTCGGCAATCATAAATTAAATAGCCTTGATAAATCTTTTCAACACACTAAGAATAGCTTGTGTTTGCCATTCAAGAAAATCCACAACAATTATCACGGGTAAAGTGCTATTGGCTCCCAAGAACACATATTAAAGGTTTGGAGGTTCTTCAATAGATGGCTTTGTGGGGGGTATTTCCCAATTCTTTAAATTGATATCAAGCTTCAAGGTATTCTTAGAATAAGAACCTAAACCTAATATAGCAACCACTACCTCATCATAATATTGAATTTCCTTCCCATCATAATTTAAGAGGATGGCAACCAAAGACTCACCAACATAAGAAACTTCACCTACACTAGCAAACGGTTCATCACTCATGTCACTAACCGATATCACATGGTGGTCACTTGGTTTCTTCATCGATTTACAAATATTAAATATGACCTCCTCACCATTTACCCGGAATTTCAGTTCACCACTTTCCACATCAACAAGACCTCTCCCGGTAGCCAAGAACGGCCTTCCAAGAATAATAGGAACCTCAACATCAACCTCCCAATTGAGGATCACAAAATCAGTAGGAAATATAAACTTGTCTACCTTCACCAAAATGTTATAGAGGATGCCAATAATGTGCTTGATAGAGCGTTCGGCCATGAGAAGACACATAGTTGTAGGTTTAGGCTCACCTAGCCTAAGTTACTTGAAAATGGAATAGGGCATCAAGTTTATACTTTCCCCCAAATCACACACTGCTTTAGCGAATTGGAACATCCCTATAGTGCAAGGGATAGTAAATTCCCCCAGGTCATCCTTCTTGACAACCATGTTACTTGACATAATGGCACTACAACTATGGGATACTTCAATTGTCTCGAAATCCATACTAATCTTCTTAGTGACCAACTCTTTCATAAACTTTGTATAACCCGACACTTTTAACAACCCCTCTACCAAAATAAGATTAATTGAAATAGTTTTGAAGATGAAAAGAAATGTTTGAAACTTCACGTCTTCATCCCTCTTCTTCAATCTTTGAGGTAATGGTGGAGTAACCTTGGGCAGCAACTTTGTAGGTACAGAGGGAGGAACAACCACCACATTTGACTTCATAGCATCACCAAAAACAAGATTTTTTGGTGCATCATCAATCTTATTGGAAGCTTCATTGTTCAACTCTTCGGGAAGTACATCACTCTAAAAAACAATAGCTTTCCCTTTTCTTGAACTTGCATTATCATCATTTGGCATATTGCTTCCCACACCCTTACCACTCCGGGTCAAGATAGTCATGCATTGCACATTATCATTCTTTAGATTTGCCACAGTATAACTAATAAGACTCCCTTTTTGTCTCGGATTCAATTGAGTAGACATTTGACCAATTTGGGCCTCAAGCTGTTTTTATAGAAACCGAATGAGAGGTCATCATTTTATTCAAAGAGGAGAAATCAACAATCATCTCCTTGAGCAGTTTATATGATTCTTCTACCTTGTTTAGGATGAAGGCGAGCATATCCTTAGTCTGAAAGCTTTCAGGGTCAACATTTGGTTCATTAGGTTTTGTACGGTCACGAGGAGGCACATAACGATCTCTATCACCATCCCTTTATCTCCAATTTAAACGTCTATTACGTCAATCTTGTTCCCTATCTCTCTAACCACCATCACGATCTTTGTTCCAACCTTGATTCCCGCCCGTCCTTGGATAGTTCTGATGAGTCCATGATTTGGAATCATTTAGGGCTTTATTTTAATAGATTTAGTGTCCTCAAATGCATATTTTGTACCAATAAGTGATGTAAATCCTTGAATTTTAGGTATTTGGATTGAGGAACAAAGCATTGACACTATTGAGCAAAAAAGGAACAAGGCAGCTGAAAAAACGAAGAAAAGAAGGCCTGACCCATTGAGCGAGTCACCGAATGGTCATGGTCTCGCCTAATGTTTCCTTGTGCCAAGCCCTAAAGGAGAAAATCAAGTCGGCGATAGAATGGAGTAGTCGGCGAGTTGCTGAACGATTCCGCGACATAGTACTATATCTCCTATAATTATAGGACTTGAAGATGTTGAAGGACAAAGCAAAAAGGCGATAAAATTGACCAAAGGGCGGATCAAATAGTTGATCGGCGATCCCGACTTATTGCACCGAATGGTCCTTCACAACACATCTTCTAACAACTATAATTATGTTTTTAAATTCTTAGTTTAGTATCCAGTTCATTTTTATCATTGAGATTATTAAGTTTTCAAGGTTGAGAGCTTCGAACTTAGTCTAGAGACAATATGTCCTTAGCTTTGAAGATTTGAAGATTTCCATTTCTGAATAATTGAAAGTGGGTGTTGAAGATTCTTCATCTTAGACCTCTGTAAAGACAATATTAATCGTACCCAGTTGATGGAAACACAAATTGGTATCGATTTCTATCTTTTTATTATGTGTAGCTAAAACCCCAATTCTTGGGGTGTGATTATGGATTGATTTATGTCTAGAAGGGTTGTTCTTAATTGTTGCTTATTGGTGTTCGAGATAAACCAATTTGATACGGGGTAAATTATTCGAGAGAAAGTTTACCCCCACTAAAGTATAGCTTAGTCACTGATTTACAATAATTTACTATCAATTACAGTTACCTAATTATTTACCTTAGCCCATAATCCAATCACATATCAAGAACCCATCTCTATACTTGTTATTTTCGTGTTATTTGTTGTTGTAGTTGATAATACAAACAAACCCCCTGATTTTTGACACTTGTGTCACCCCTAAATTTGAAACATGCTTTTATTTCGTAAATGTTTTTAGCTATGATTGATTTGAGGATATTCATGCTTTTCTATTGATTCTCGATTATGTACCACTCCCTTGGGACTCGACCCCAACTCACTTAGTTGGGTTATATTATTTCTCACGATCGTTGGCTTTTAGTATTGGATGAAGTGTCTTGATAACGTTAATGAAATCAAAATAGTGTCGCTGCCGGGGAGTGGTGTTTCTTGAGAATTTTTAGTTAAGTTGAATTTGTTCTTGTTAGTTATAGTTGAACTTAATTTTAGTTTTGTTTTTCTTGTTTGTGTGTTAAAACAAGAAGTATGAGTGTGAATGGTGACATACTAAATGGACCACCCCCTTTTGAGATTGTTGAATCTTAGGGATAACCTCCTAACGTTCAAGCAATTAGGGGGGTAAGACTATCCATGCGATGTGGCCAATATTTAAGGCGTTACTGCAGCAGTGCCCAAGTCATGGAATGCTAGATAAATTACTACTGGAATGCTTATATAGAGGTCTTAATACAGAAAATAGAACCGCTGCTGATAAACTTTACAGCAACTCTATGAAGTAGTAGCCCAACTCCTTGATGGCATGATTAAAACCAACAAGGAAACAGAGAAAGACCAAGAATGGGCCATATTGTTGACTCACCTGGATGTCTTGTCCAAGAAAGTCATGGAGTTGGAGGCAAGATCCAAAAATAAGGACAAGTATCTTCCCCATCACAAGTGTCAAAAGATGAAGCAGCAAGAGGGTGGAAAAAATGAAGAGGTTCTCTCACTTATTCTACACAAAATCGATGAACAATATAGAGTGTTGAATGAGATAAAATAGAATGTCTTAATGCTTAATTAAATGATAACCTCCCTTTCCATGATTATTCAGCTACAAGATACCTAGTTAAACCAAAAGATGGCGTGTCTTTACTTACAGCCTAAGGAGGGTTTACCTAGTGACACTAAGGTTAACCACAAAAATGAGGTTTGAGTGTGGACTTGCGTTGTGCCACGACGTTAACTAAGGCACTTCTTGGGAGGCAACCCAAGTGTTTATTAATTTATTTTTGTTTTAGAAATAATGATGTGTTTATTGTGCAGAAGAAAGTGTGGAAAATGGTTTAGAAATACAGGTTGGCGAGCTAAATTTCCAGTCGGCTAATCGCCAAAGAGGTCGGTGACCTCGAACTAGACCGCAGTTAGACTCATGACAATTTTAAGTTGGAGTCTGTCAAACTCGGCAAGCCCAAGGAATTATTGGTGAATCACCGATCGGGTCGGCGACCGCGATCTTATTCGCCGTTTGGACCCTCACATTAACTGGAGGTCCTGTAAAACTCGGCGAGGTAAGTGACCACTCGGCGTGTCACCGAGTAGGTCGGCGAGCACGACTACTGTCACCGAATGGGCGAGAACTGGACGGTTTTTAAAAGGACAAAGGTTTAAACTTCCAACTCCTTCACTTTCCCTCAATTTTGAACTTCACAAACTCACACCCGCACTTTCGTTTTGATATTTTTTCATTTTTAGAGTAATTTAGTCTTTCTTTTGTTCTCGGATTGGGATTTTATTGCCACCTAGCATTTCAATATTATCCTTATGGACATTTAAGGTTGGTTTTTTGAACCCCGAGTATACGTTTGGCATTTTGTACTCTTATGCAAATGATCTTATCAATTTAGTCCCACTTTCTCAAGCTAAGTCTATAATAACCCAATCACTACAATCATCAATTAATAGTTTTAACTCTAAAACCTCTTTCCAAGAAAGCTTAGAATACTATTCTAGAATTGCATTTGCAACAACAATTCATCAGTTAAACTCAACTACTAATTTAACCCACTTGAAATCAACAATTAAATAAGTAATTATTAACACCCATTAGCTAATTGAAGCATTCAGTCACATAATCACACCCCAAGAATGGGGGTTTTAGCTACACATACTAAAGAGCAAGAAATAGATACCAACTAAGTTATCCATTAGCTTGGGTAACAATCTACAAGTCTTCCAAGTGCTTAAATTGACTTCCAAAACAATTAAACCATAAATATCTACTAAAAACATAAAGAATAGTGTTAGGTATCAAAAACCCAATGTAGGAACTTTTCAAAACTCAAAACTATCGCCTAAAACTTCAGAATTTTCGAAACTCTCTTTTTAAAATCGCATTAAGAAGCCACTCGATAAAGTAAGTCGAGCTAAACTGACCAAGCCGATGACTCGCTGAGTGCTTCCTTCCATTGTCTTCTTGGCTTGGCTTTTCGACACTTTCATTATGTGACTTTAGGCGATCAAAACTTCCTTTGCCGATCTTGTCGGTGGTTTCCTGATTCCCCCTTCCAATCGCCAAGTGTTATTTATTCAAGGGCTGACTTGCTGGAACTTTTGGCGAGTGGAAGAGACACTCGGTGAGTTGTCGAGTGGCTTTGGTGATAATAGTGTTTGTTTTCTTCAGCTTTTTCACTACTTTTTTCCCGGTGATGTTCTTGCATTGTTCTTTTTCCTTCATTGCTGGAAATTAGCATTTAAACATCAATTTAGAGCATAAAATAAGCATTGAGGACACTAAACCTCTAGATATTGAGCCCTCAATGAGTCAAAATGGCCGACTCATGAGCACCCCCAACTTAAACTTTTGCTTGTCCTCAAGTAAAACATAATATCAATCAGTTCAACAGAGATATCTACCAATAGTGTTAATCAAGACTCAACATGAATGCACAAGATGTTCAATCTACCAATGTAATGTTCAATTGTGCACTACAAGTTTCAAACTATAACTAGCCATCATCAAATAGAACTCAATCTCACGATGCTTGCTTCAACTATGAATTCGCTCACATCAAGAATGATTCCATGCTCACATAAAACTCATCAAATATTCAGAATTAAGAAATCAAAAGCAACTCTCACACTGTCAAAGATAAAAACATGCATGATTCTACCCATAGGTTTACCCGTATTTTCCAATCAACATGACATTAAGCTCAATCAACATCACAAAGCTCTTTCAAGGCTTGTAACGGGAGCTGAGGGTAAAGGTATGAGCATTTTGGCTTAGAGACTTCTACCTTCATGAAGCATGACCAGCATTTCACTTTTTCTTCTCCTTCTCATTCACTCTTTTTTATTTCCACAATACACTTTATATCCTTTTAAGCATGATTCAATGGACACCCCATTTCTTTTGTCCATTGCACAAATTTTATTGCAACATTCTCTCTCTTTTTCAATATTATTCTTCTTTTGTTTTTCTCTGTATTCTTATTTTTTCTATATATAGAGGGGTTCCATCTTTTTCAACATAATCCATCAAGGGAAAATTTTCACAAACTTCTTGACTTTTCTCCTTATTCACCACACCCTTAACTTAGGCTTTTGGAATAAGTTGGCTATTCAAACAAAATAATGCTTCATGAAGGTTTTAGGTGATGGGAAAAAGAGGTCAAATGTGCTCATGTTTCATTTAAAGAAAAGTTTAAGATCAAACGGTGCCAAGCTTGGTTCACACTCTCATAAGGTGGTCACAAAGAGGTAAAATAGCAACCAACATTCACATTAAAAACCAATCGGATAAAAAACCCACCAACATTCACATTAAAAACCAAAATATCATAATCACATAGTGTAAGCATAAAAAGCCATCACAAATTAAAAGATTCACAAAAACAACCCAAAAGAGGCAGGTACCAAGATACCTCACCCCGCCAAACAAAACTAACAATTGTCCTCAACGTAAAATAAATAAAAATTCTCAAAATAAAACTAAGGAGAGTCAAGATCCCCCTGCCAGGCAAAGCCTGAGGTAAAATCTTCATATTCGTGACTCCTTCAATCTGGGCATCAGTGCCCGGCTCCGCTCCATCCTTCACTTCACTGGAGCCCACCATAGATATATCCCAAAGAAAGGCCTCCATAGTTGTCCTCACCATAGCACTCTATAAGTCCTCCAGGTCATAATACACTACTGCATCTCGTGTACCAAGCTCCTCCTCATCAATCTCGGGAAAATCAGACTCGATATCCTCATAAGCCATAACAACATCTCCTGTTCTAGTAGCCGGAGGAATCTTAGAATTGGCTGGCAACTTCGAACTCTAGACCTCGGGAAGGTCCACCGTACCTAAGAACATAGAAAAATCCATGGATTTAAGCTCATCCACCTCACGTCTCAACCCAGTAATATCGGCTCTTAAGGTCGTCGCATCCTCAAATTGGTGCCCACTCTGCTTACACGCCTCCACTCTCACCATAAGGGCATCTAATGGTAATCCACGCGTGGTGATCAAATCTCGATGCTCTCTCAACTCAGCTTCTCAACTCAGCTCCAATAAGAACTAAGGCGACAACAATGACCTTCTCAATCATCCCAGGAACAACATCCTCTACCCGGGAGCCACATATATCAACAGATTAGGCTAGATGGCCTATCTTGAACAACATAGTCTTGGTCAATGGGGGGCGGGAAGCAACAACAATAGTGGAAGTAGTAGCAGTAGCATAACTAGAAGGAATAGAAGTAAAAATGCCAGGGTGCCTAAAGGCTCACCGGCCAAAGTAGGAGGGGTGGTGTCTGCGTGCAAGATCTTCCCATCAACCACAAAGGAAGTCCGACCGGTGCAGCTCGCCTGCCCTAGGTCTCAACTCTAGTGTACCCAGCCTTGATCCTTTGAATGTCAGTAGAGGAAGTGGGAGTGACTTCCTCATCCGTCTTCTCAACAAATGGCACTCGCGCATGCCGACACAACTTCATGATCAACACCGGGAACGGGAGTGAGGTCTGACTCTACTTGGCCCTCATGGCCATTTCCAACTCGATAATCAATCCAAGATTTAGTCTATCCCGATCAATGATACACCCCAACAAAGTAGTCTTCAGATGCCGGAGTATAGACTTGTTCTATGACGGCATCAAGGTGTTGCTAATAAAGCTGAACCAATACGGAGTAGCCACATGTATGTACTTCCTCTCTATATGAACTCTCGGCTGAATCTAGGGTGGCGTGATGTAGGAGATACAAGGAGCCAACCACCCCTTCAAATCAACCAGGTCTTCTTTTGTATCTAATCTATCAACACATGGATAATATTCGCAGTGCACCCCAGCACCTCATTGATGTTAGTGCTACTACACTTCACCTTTCAACCACGCACCACCACATGGTCAACCAGTGCGAATGAAATGTCCTTCTTCTTCCCCTTTGGCACCAGCTTCTCATACTCAACATAGAACTCTTGGACCCAGGAAGGTATGTATGCACCTTGGGGCCGTTTAAAAATCTCAAACTTGTGGAACTTGATGGTGTTCCACACTTCAGGGTACCTTTCCTCAACCTGGCAACCTTTAATTTGTTCAATGACCAAGGTGGAGGTGCTTGTACCGGTGGCACCAGAGGTACCCGCTCAATCGTTTGAGCTGGAGGTGGAGGAGTTGTAGGAGCCACTGATTTCCTAGCAAAATCATGAAGTGACTTTTAGCGCAACTCAGCTCTCCTCTGTTGCAAGGTTTGGTCATCCTCCGGCTCGGATACAGAGGTTAATGATCTAGACCAAGAGTTTACCTCACTGTCAGACTCTGAGGTAGTGAGGTAGGTGTCATAGATACCCATACTATTGGAAGTAACCTTCGTTGGACTTGTCATAACATTCCCATTGACCTTGGTTGTGCCTTTCCCCCCCTATTTGAGGAAGTTTTGCCTGTGTAGCTTGGCAGGGCGCAACACCCTCGTTGTCTAATATTCCATGTACTCTCTTTCGGGGTAGCTGATTTATGCCTGACACATTTGGTCAGGCCATACCTGCAAAACAACACATAATAAACCAATAGTTAGAAATTGTTCAAAAGTATCAAAGTATATAAAGTGCAGGAAAAACTCGCCAAGTAGTTCGGCGAACCAAATTGGGCTCGTCAAAAGTTCCAGAATAAAGTGACTAAGATTTCTACACAACTCGGCGAGGTACAGAGCCTTTAGGTGATTCACCGACACCATTCGATGAACTAAAAGTACCTCGCCAAAAGTTACAGAATAGTTTCTAAAACTTAGGCGAAGTAAATGTGATCTAACAGACATATCTCGAGTCGTTGAGTGAACTCAGCGAGCTCAGGCATATCGCGGAATGTTACAGAATAAAATCATCAAAAATAAAGAACAAATAGGCAATTCAGGAGTCACTTAGCGAACCGCAGAAACATTCGGTAAGCTCGACTAAGCTCGCCGACTGGTCCCTCATGCCAGATTTTGACCCCGACCATCAATTTTCAGCCCACAACCCACGATAATGAAATTAACACACTATTCTATGCAATTAAGCCTAGACCCAAATCACTAAGGACCCCGAGGTACTCAGACTTTCCACAATTGGTCTAAATTGACAAATCAATATCTTTGTCTTTAAAAATAACGTCACCCGCTCTATTATTGGGGAAACTAAGGCAATCGGTACAATTCGAGCTACTCAAGCTTCACCCACACAAGACCCAACATACAAACAACACACACCCACAATTTCCCTCAGTTTAAGCAAGGAATTCAACAAATATGGGCTAAGCATAAAATCATGCACAATATGATGGGAACCCTTAAACAAATAACGATCAACTACTTGACATCATTCATTAGATTCAACAAACTACAAGCAGGCATCACAATCTACCAAAATTTAAGCCTAGTTCGAAACACCAACCTCAAAAGTAGATGAAAATAGATGCTAGGCAAGCAAAACGAAGCGAAAGAGGCAAAAATCCACCGAGCAATTGATCCTCACACAAAAATAACAAGTAACAATGATCTAAACTTTGATTGTAAAAGTGGAAAGGCTGGAAAATGAGAAATGAAGAAAGTTTCTAAATTTAAAATGGTTTAGGCCTTTTTGACCCTTTCATTTGCGCTAGTTCGTGATGTCAACTTATTTTACTGACCCATTCGGTGATGCGCCAAATGGTAGTTAGGCCGCCAAAAGTTACAAACTCTCCGGCCATTAAGTTGGTCAAAACAGCGGTCCGAATCGGGCTCGCTGACCTATTCGGTGAATCACTGACTGGTAATTGGGCTCGCTTAATTTCCTCGTTTTCAAAACTTCAAATTTTCAACCTACACATCAAACATCATTCGTTATTCAAACAATAACATTAAAAACTAAAAACTTTCGTTGCCTCCCAAGAAGCGCCTTATTTAACGTTGTGGCACGACAAAGACATGCTTTCAAACTTCATTCTTTGGGTTAACCATTGTATTACTCGGTAAAACTCTTTTTGGTCTATGATTTAAATTAGTAAAAAATTGACCCATTTGTGCTTCCGGCTGCTTAGTTGATACCAAATGTGAGGTAAAAGTTTGGTTTAGAGATGAGACGTCATTTTCTATTTCCTTTAGTACTTTGTCTGATCCTTCCTATTTGTTGAGAATGCGTGCAAGCATATCTTCCGTGCGGAAATTTTCAGGAAAAACCCTTTGCTCTTTTGGCTTTTGACGCTCATGGGGAGGTATATCTCTCTCTTTATCACCGTCCCTCTCTCTCGAATTCGTACCACGATCATGCCATTCCCTATCTCAGTCTCTTCAACCGTCATCATGATCCCTATTAGTTCAGGCGGAAACCTCCTCCTTGATTTGTTAAGAAGTGAACTTTCTTACTATACATTGCTTCAAATTGTGCTTCATCGGGATTAACTCTATTAACTCCAATTGCATGCACAACCTTAGAACCACTACCCATGACGTGTTTTCACAATTGGTCCATTTTGATCATCATCTTGGCCATGGTTGCATCCGGCTCTTAGTCTTTCTTGATTTGTTCCTTTCTCATTCTGAAGTTCAAAGGAGACACTTGATCATCTCTAGTTTACCAAGCACGGTTGATTTTTGTCATTTCATCAAGGAGAGTAGATGTTATTTCAAATTGTTGTTGCATGATTTCTCCTCAAACAAGTTGGTCAGCCATACCCTTGTTGACTGAATCTAGAGTTTGGTAGATATATTGTAGCAACACATTGTATGGGATTCCATGAGTTGGACATTGGAGGGGCAACTTCTGAAACCTAAGCCATGTGTCATGAATCGATTCACCATCCACTCTCTTGAAGTTTTGAATATTATCTGTCAATGTCAACATCTTTGAGGGAGGGAAAAACGTTACATAAAACTCACCAGTGAGTTCCTCCCAAGAAGTGACCGAGTCCCTTGATAACTCAGCTAACCACTTCGTTGCCTCCTCCATTAGAGAAAAAGGTAACAAACGAAGTCGGACTAAGAGATGTTCTTGAAAGAAAATAGCCCACACAAATCCACAAAATTTAGGGTGTGGCCATGAGGATTCGTCCGTAGCTAGACCTCCAAGTAGACCCTTTATTTGCAACAGCTGCAACATAGAGCTAGTTACATGGAACACTGTATTTCCCACAACCGAAGGCAATTTAATAGCACCCTCACTTCCCAACTGATCTTCATTGACATTATTCAAGTTACAGATGTCATCATTGAGCCCAAGTTGGCTAGCATTGCTCCCGTTAACACTCATCTCTTCCCTTGTCCAAGAGAAGCCAACAAAACACAAAAATAAGTTGATTCAACTACAACACAATCAGTTCACAACTAAACTTCACTAAAATCATTCTAAACACCACTCCCCGACAACAACACTATTTTTGATAATGCTCAACTACAATTCATCCTATTCTATGTGTAGGCAGTGGCAATGAAGTATAAACCTAATGAAGAGTTGGGGTCGATCCCACAGGGCGTGATACGGTAAATAATTCAATTACAAAGTGAAAGGAGTTCTCTAATTAATTGTAGAATTAGACATTTTCGACGAAATTAAAGAAAATGGCAGGGGTTTCATAAAGAATGGCAATTGGAGGGATTAGAGTGAATAATTAACAATTACAAACACACAGATGTAATCTAGTAGAGAGGATCCTTGGGGATGTGATCAATTGAACACCAATTTCTCTATATGGGTAATTATTATTTAATAAAGTCATTGAATCTTAGTGGGTAGGCTAGGCTTTAGGTGCAATAGTTATTTCTCAATCAACTATCACGAATGAAGAAAGCTCTCTCGAACCTCGACAAACATAACCAAGATAAGTAGCCCAATACCTCAATTAATCTACTCTTTCAAGCTAGATTGGTAGAATTTAATTTAGACACACTTTCTCAAGCTAAGTACACAATAAACCAATAACTACAATCATTAATTAATAGTTTTAACTCTAAAACCTCTTTCTCAACTACTAATTGAACCCATTTCAAATCAATAATTAAATGAGTAAATACTTACACCCATAAGATAATTGAATCCTCCAAACACATAATCACACACCCAAGAATGGAGGTTTTAGCTACACATAGTAATGAGCAAGAAATAGTTACCAACTAAGTTTTCCATTAGCTTGGGAAACAATCTACAAGTCTTCCAAGTGCTTAAATTGACTTCCAAAACAATGAAACCCTAAATTTCTACTCAAAAACTTAAACAACAGTGTTAGGGATCAAAAACCCAATGTAGGAACTCTCCAAAAACTAAAAACTATTGCCCAAAAAATAAGAACTCCCGAAACTCTCTTTTTAAAATCACATTTATATTCTTCCAGATTTTTAGTTTTGGAGCCACTCGATGAAGTAAGTCAAGATATTCCGACCAAGTCGGTGACTCGCCAAGTGCTCCTTCCCATCACCTTCTTTGCTTGGCTTTTCCACACTTTCATTTTGTGACTTTAGGAGATTAGAACATCTTTCCCCGATCCAGTTGGTGGTTCACCGATTTACCCTTTCAATCAATGAGTTGTCTTTGTCCGAGGGTAGGCCTGCTGGAACTTTTGGCGAGCTGAAGAGCCACTTAGTGAGTCACCGAGTGGCTTTGGCATTAAGCATGAGTGCCAGTATAGGATACCATCCATGCATGGGTCATAGTGAGTTCTCTAAGTCTTAATGACTATTGTTTGAATGTCCTCCTAGGAAGAAGTTAAGGAGAATGTTAATCTAATGTCTAATAAATGGAAGTTCTCTAAATGATGTTATTGAGTAATGTTGACTCTTATATGCTTAAATGAAATGATGAATGTTATACTTGTATTGTATTATGAGTTACTTCCTTGTCATGACTTTTGAGTGTGAATGTGCCTTGTCTAGGGTGACTTCAAAGTAGTACTTAGTGTGAGTAGTAGTATGGGATGCTACTTTCACATTGCACAAGTATGACTTAGAATTGTCTTAGATGTTGGTCTTAATGTGATGGTGTGACTCATGTTTTGCTTATGTCTCTTATATGCTTTATTGTGTAAAGGTGGAAAGGATGAATGGTAAGTTCACTTTTGGTGACCTTAAGGTGGTGCCTTAGTGTGGGTGGTGGTATGGGATGCTATCCATATCATGCACAAGGTATAGCTTGAGGGTTACTTGAGGTGAAGTCTTACGGTAAAGGTAAAGGTTTATATGTTGATCTTGTTCAAATGTGAAAATCTGACTTAAAGGTTGGTTGTGACTTATATTATGCCTCTTTTATCAATGTTCATGAAGTTTTACTAAAATGGCATATGTCATGACTTCCAAAGAAAATGTCCGTTTTAAGCATGTTTTTTCATGGCTTCCATACTTAGTACATCTAATGTGCTAACCCATATTTCTCCTCCCTTTTTACCAAAGTGTAGGGTTTGGAGATATTGGTGTTCTATGCTTGAAGGATAGGTTTCTAAGATGCTTGAAGATGAACACTTGGTGAGTCCTCATAGTTTCTAGGACAAAACCCATTATGTTCCTTTTTGTGTATATTAGTTTATGTTAAGCTTTTGTATGGGCTAAGTTCTAATGTTGTATTCAAAGAGTATTTACATGGTTTGAGACAAAGTTAGAAGTCTTCCGCTTGCTTTTATGAAAGATGTTTTCGATTGTAAAGAAAGTTTTAAATTCTTCTCTATTTTCCTATGTTCTTCTGTTCAAGAATGCTATGAGGCTTGTATGACACCCCTTCGGGGTCGAGTACGCAGTGTTGCATCCGGGGTGTACCCCCGGGTCGTGACACTCGGCCTCCCATGTAGCACCCTCAACTAAGTGATTCCTCCATAAGACTTTAACGGAAACTACTTCTTTGTTCCTTAGCCTCTTAACTTTCCGGTATAAAATTAGCAACGAGACCTCTTCATATGAAAGGTTCTTGTCAACTCCTAAACCCTCTAAAGGGAGGATAGATACGGGATCACCAATGCACTTCTTAAGCATGGAAACATCAAACACCTGGTGAACCGGAGCCAACTCATTTGGCAAGTCTAATTCATAAGAACCTTTCCCAATACACTTAAAATTTGATATGGGCCCACATACCGGGGACTAAGCTTCCCCTTCTTACCAAATCTCATCACACCCTTCACATGTGAAATTTTCAAGTAGACCCAATCGCTAATCTCAAATTCTAGATCCCTCTTTCTATTGTCGGCATAAGACTTTTGCTAACTTTGGGCCGTCTTCAACCTCTCTCTAATGAATTGAACTTTTTCAATGGCTTCATAAACTAACTCGGGCCTGATAAGGGCAAATTAACCTACTTCAAACCAACCAACCAGAGATCTACACCTCCTACCATAAAGTGCTTCAAACGGAGCCATGGCAATGCTTGAGTGGTAACTATTATTGTAGGCAAACTCAATCAATGGGAGATGATCATCGCAACTACCCTTGAAATCTATCACACATGACCTCAACATATCTTCTAAGGTTTAAATGGTGTGTTCTGCTTGACCATCCGTTTGGGGGTGGATAGCAGTACTAAGCTTAATATTAGTGTCAAACCCTTTTTGGAATGCTTTCCAAAACTGTGAAGTAAAATGACTACCCCAATCCGAGATGATAGATAAAGAAACCCCATGCAACTTCACTATCTCATTGATATACAACTTGGCATAGTCTTCCACCGAAAATGAAGTCTTGAAGGGAATAAAGTGGGTGGACTTGGTCATTCTATCAACAATGACCCAAATAGAATCATGTTGCCTTCGAGTACGAGGCAACCCCACAATAAAATCCATATTCACATCCTCCCACTTCCAAGTGGGAATATCAATATTTTGGGACAATTCTTCGGTCCTTTTATGCTCGGCCTTAACTTGTTGGCAATTCAGACATTTGGCCACAAAACCCGCTATACCCTTCTTCATACTTTTCCAACAATAGACTTCCCATAAGTCACGATACATCTTGGTGGTTCCCGGATGAATAGAATACCGCGAACCATTAGCCTCTTCTAAAATTTTCTCTCTTAAGCCATCAACATCCGGAACACATAGTCTACCTTGGTACCTAAGCACCCCATCTCCCCCTTGGGAGAAAGCCTCAATGGATTTCCCAAGTAACGATTCTTTCAACTCCATCAAAATAGGATCAAGGTGTTGCTTAGACTTTACATCTACAACAAAAGACGATTTGAAACTATGATGGACCGTGACACCACCCTTGGTGGAATCCACTAGTTGGACACCTAACCAGGCCAACCTATGCACATCACAAACTAACTCCTTCTTCTTGTCTTCTATATGAGCCAAACTACCCAGAGACATTCGACTTAAGGAATCCGCAACTACATTAGATTTGTTGGGGTGGTAAAGGACACTCATATCATAATATTTCAAAAGTTTGAACCACCTTTTTTGCCGGAGATTTAAGTCTTTTTGGCTAAACACATATTGAAGACTCTTGTGGTTGGTGAAAACATCAAAATGAACCCCATAAAGGTAGTGCCTCCAAATTTTCAAGGCAAACACCACCACCGCTAATTCTAGATCATGGGTCGGACAATTCTTTTCATGTACTTTTAGTTTCCTTGAAGCATAGGCAATCACCTTACCATGTTGCAGAAGGGCACATCCCAAACCCACTCGAGAAGCATCATAATATACCACGAACCCCTCGGTACCCTTCGGTAATGTCAACACCGAACCGTATGTAAGTCTATCCTTCAATTCTTATAAGTTTTTCTCACAAGCCTCCGACCACACAAACTTAGCTTTCTTTTGAGTGAAAGCCGTCAATAGAGAAGCAATAGAGGAGAAAGCCTCAACAAACCTCCTATAGTAGCCAGCCAAACCCAAAAGTTTCTAATATCGGTAGGAGTGAGAGGTATAGGCCAACCCTTTACGACATCCGTCTTCTTCGGATCTACCTCAATACCCATGCCCCAACACAATATGACCAAGGAAGGCAACCGACCTTAGCGAAAACTCACATTTACTAAACTTAGCATATAATTGGTGGTATTTAAGGACTTGCAATACTATCCTCAAATAATCCTTATGTTCATTTTCACTCTTGGAGTAAATCAAGATATCATCAATAAACACTATTACAAACATATCAAGATAGTGTCTAAAGACTCTATTCATTAGGTCCATGAATGCCGCCGGGGCATTGGTCCACCCAAATGACATAACCACAAATTCAAAGTGACCGTACCGGGTCCTAAAGGACATCTTAGGAATGTCAGCCCCTCTTACCCTTAGTTGATGGTAACCCGAACAAATATCTATCTTGGAGAAATAGGTAGCCCCTTGGAGTTGATCAAACAAATTGTCAATAGTAGGAAGAGGATACTTATTCTTTATAGTGACCTTGTTCAATTGGAGGTAATCAATACACATCCTAAGGGACCACTCTTTCTTTTTCAAAAATAATACCGGAGCACCCCATTGAGATATGCTTGGTTGAGTAAAGCCTTTGTCTAACAAATCTTTGAGTTGCTCCTTCAAATCCTTCATTCGTTCGGAGCCATTCTATATAGAGGGATGGATATGGGTTGAGTGTACGGCAAAAAATCAATGCAAAAGGAGTAACAAATGACAAAGTGGCAACGGGGTCTAACAATACATAAACATCAATAGAGAAAACTTGTAACATACCGGTCACAACATCCGGGGAACCTCTTGATAACTTCTAGATTGGAGAGAATAGAAGTGATTCCTCTTGGGATCATCAAAATTTGAGCCACTTGGAGGGACTTACTTGCCCTCTCTTCCTTGGGCCCTTAGCATGGAAAAATATCTCTTCATATGACCGCTCTTCTCACAACTAAAGCAACCATCCATGCCAACTAGGCACTTGCCTTTATGATTCTTGCCACACATTGCACAACTAGGTCTTTCAACATAAGAGCTACCCCTATTACCCTTGGAGTGATAGATGAGCCTTGGTTGTAAAATCTCTTCTTGAACCTTGGTTAACCTTGAACCTCAATTTTACCTTTAGAAGGATTCCCATCATCGGTCCTTGCCTTTTTTACCTCTCTATTCACTTGCTTGAGCTTTTGTTCCTCAATTTGTTCGGCATGAACCATAAGACGTGAAATATTCATACTTGGAATGAGCACCATTGCCGAACGACATTCATTAACTACCAAGTCAGATATCTCCATAACAAATTTGTTCATCTTGGCCCTAGAGACCGCCACTAAAGTTGGAGCATATTTAGACAATTGGGTGAACTTAAGGATGTATTCCTTCACACTAATACCTCCTTGGCGAAGGTTGATGAATTCTTACATCTTTCTCTCCCTCAACTCTAGGGGGAAAAACCTGTCAAAGAAGGCCAACGTGAACAGTCCCCAATCAACCGGGCCCGCTCTGACGAGTCTCTCATCCTTCCATTGCTCATACCATACTTGAGCCACATCTTTCAATTGGTAGGTGACTAGTTCCACCTTCTCTTAAGATTACACCCCTATAGCATCAACCACTTTAAACACTTCTTCTATAAAGCCTTGTGTGTCCTTCTCCACTTTGGAGCCATAGAACAAAAGAGGATTCATTCTGGTGAAATCCCTAATCCTTGAAGCGGTTGTACTCATATTAAGGTTCACTTGACCTTAAGCATCCCTAGTAACTTGAGCCAATAAAGAATGAGTCAATGTTTCGAGAGCCATTCTTATCTCCACATTAGTCATAACCCCCTCTACATTAGGAGCTTGAGGATCTTGAGGAGCTTAGGGAGGAACTCCGTCATTGACATTCTTCTCTTGCACCCTCCTTGCATTCCCTCTTCTTGTAATCATTACCTATAATCACGAGAGGAAGGTTAGGGGAGGACTTCATAGAGTTAGGACTCCAAGCATGACTAAAGAGTAACAAAATAAGTGAAACTTCCTAAACATCTTATAGCCTCTCATTTATAAGTGTGGCGCGCTTCATACTTATGAACAAGACTCTACTAGATGTGGTTTATGAGACATCATCCTAGAATCATTCTAAACCTTGTGCTCTGATTACCAAGTTTGTCACGACCCAAGGGTACCCCCTAGATGTAACAAGGAGTACTTGACCCCGAAGGGGTCGCACACAAGCCCTTAGCATAATCATAACATTCAAGACATAGAATAATGCAGAAAAATTTAAAAAAATTACAATCGAAGTTCAACTTCTTTTTCATAAATGAAAATACGAATCTAGACTTGTCTCAATCATCATCTAGTATATAAAGAGTACAAATAGGGTCAAAAGCCCTTTTACATCAATAATAGTCTCAAAGTAGAAAGTACAATGAAAACTAGAAACAATAACATCCTGTCTTCGAACTTGAGGACTCACCAAGCTTAGGAAATAATTGACCCAATCTTCTCTTGAAGAAAGTAGAATGTATCAACGGCCGGAACCTACACTCATAAAAGGTAGAAAATATGGGTTAGCACAAATAATGTACTAAGTATGGACATCATGCACAAAATCCTTAAAACATGCATAAAAAGGGACATTTAGTTGAAATCATGCATTTATCAAGTTTAAAAACCATTATGCACATTTATGAAGAGACATGAGCCAAACCAACATATAAGCAACCCAAAGCCACACTAGTGCAATGCAAAGGTAAAGTCCCATAACCTACCAAATGCATAGTATCACATTTAGGCTACCAAAAACATACATATCTTACTTTACCTTATTCATAGTCAACATAGACAAGTAAGAAGTCATACATGATCATAACTTAGAACAAGTGAAGTCAACTTTAACATTCATACATATCTTTCATACATAATCCATAAGTCATCATAACATAAGAGAACCTCACCATGATCGCTCTTAAAGCCTACTTGTGCAATGCATAAGTGAAGTCCCATACACCCACTCATACTAAGTAGTACCCCTTAAGGAGTCATAATTAAAGTTCATGTTCTTACCATAGTTCATATTCGTATCTTATAGGGAAGAATATCATTAACTGACATAGACCATGTGAGCTACATGGAATTCGGTGTTCTACCCCCACACCGAAAAGAGGTGTCCTACTTGCCTAAGGTAGAACATACATTTTAGCTTCTAGGTGGATCCACTAGCTAAGACCTATGTGGGCACATAGTTATGGTATACGGAGATCGCTTATATAAACCCTAACTACTGACATGGATGTTTCCATCTCATGAGACACCGTATTGGGAACCCAAATACTAGTGTGAAGGAACCCATCTCATACTCATATCCACTCGGTGCTAACCATAATTCCCTTTAAAAGTCATATTAAGTCTTTACTTAAGTTCATGATCATAAGAGAATGCACTAGGCACTCATGTCAAGATATCATCATAATATCTCATGTATTCCTTAAGTGAGAATTCCCTTTCACCTTAGAATCATCAACATGTGAGTAAACCTTTGACAACGTATTCATAGTGTGCTCATGAGAATGGTCTTTCAATCAACACAACAAGCTTATCATAGACACACATACATACTTCATGCATAATCAAGTGTACAGGGTATAGGGAATATAGATCTTGCATCAATACCACAACTACACAATAGATATAGGATCATTAATATCCAAGTAAATCACAATCTCATACATAATTCTCATAAAGAGGTACAAGCCCTCACATCTTTGCCCTTCAAGGGGCTTGAATCACAGCCAACCCAACCATATACTATTACTACATAATATAGGAGGAATTTCATGATTCAATAGCTTAATTAACATAAACATATTCAATTGACATATTCATAATATCAATTAACCCACAACATCAATTCATGATTCATAAATATGGGGAAACGTGGGTCTATGGGAATCTTCATTATAAAAAATCAATACTCCATCAATTTATTCATAATTCACCATATCCAACCATAAATAATCATAATTAAACAATAAAAATGTTTTGTAAAGAAGCCCCATGTTATATAGAATTTGGGGGATTTGATATCTTGAAAACACAATTTGAAGAGGCCCCTTGGGTAATAGCTACCTAAGGATGAAAATCATCCATACCTCACTTAAGAACCTTCAAGAAATTTTAGGGAAGAACCTTGCAAATCTAGATATCCTAGCTCCAATGGTTTCTTCTTCTTCTTGAGTCTAGAGAGAATTTTTTAGAGAGGAGGGAGATTTTGATTTCAATTTGGGTGTTTGTGAATAATTACCAAGTCTTGTGAAATTTGACTTAAAAACAATATATAAACTTCCCTTAAAATAACCAAAAAACCCCCACATTAATTGGACTAAAATAGGAAATGACCTAAAAGACCCTCATTGATTGACCCCGTCCAGGCCTCACGACCCACTCCATAAGCCGTGGTGAGGACCACGACCCGTGGTCCTGCTCGTGAAATTGAGGCAGTACCTACATTTTAGGAGCTCAAGGTTCCATAACCTAAGACACCCTCACGAGCACTTTCACGATCCGTGAAGTGGACCACGCCCTGTGGTCATGGTTGTGGAGGGTAAGGCAGTAGCTAGGCTACTCCATTCTCCCATGCCCCCATGCCCAACTCTCCTTCACGAAGGGCTCCACGAGCCGTGGTCCCTTCCCTGAAGTTGAGGCAGTGGCTAGCCTTTTGGGATGCCATATTTCCATGACAAATGGATCTTTACGACCACCTTCACGAGCCATGGAGTAGACCACGACTCGTTGTCACCCTCGTGAAGGTTGGGGCAGTAGCTCCTAGTTAGGGGCAGCCTTGGCCTTTGGCCTTGGCACTTGCCCTTTGGTCTTGACTCAATAAACCCCATTTCAACCCTAAACGACCTAGTAAAAGTTTGGGGAGTCATTTTAAGATTTTTAACCTTACGTTTAGGCTCTAGCTTAACCTACCATTTTTCGGGGTGTTACACATCACTCTACTAGACCCAAACTCTAAAGTCTCTCAAAGATATCTCTCCAGTGCAGACTGAGGAATGACCTCATTATTCTTATGTAGCTTGGTTAGGGTCACAACAATCTCATGCTCTTAAGCTCTTTACTCCTCCTTATTAGTCTCCTTGGCCAACTCCTACTCGGCCATCTCAATCTTATCATCATCAATCATCTTAGCATCTAAAACAACCTAAGGCTTAGTAGAAGCAGGCACAATACTAGGCATCTCGGGCATATTAGGAAGGGGAACCTCGCCCCAAAGCATGGAGATGTCCGTAGACTGTAATAGGACCACATCCACCCTCTACGTAGCAACCTAAGTCCTCAAGATATCTAAAGGAGCTGAACTACCCTCGTCCTTCTCCCGAGCCTCTATCCTAGAATTCAAATCATAAAGCCTCAAAGAATGGCTCTCTATCGTCCCTTTACACTTAACCACCCACTTAGTCTTTCTCAAACTAGGAAACTCTCACATCTATGTACCAGGAAAGGCTACCCATTTTATATATTTAAGTCTGGTCAACGAGGATGGGAAACACGAAGAGGGTGAGGTTGCACAATAGTTATGGCGGTAGCAGCAGTCTGTACAGATGTTAAAATAGAAGTGATACCAACAGAAGAAGGTGTGAAAAATACCTGCCTACTGCATAGAATCAGTAGATGTCCTGGTCTTAGGTGTCAGAGTAGCTAGGTAAACCACAGGTGTAGAGTCTTGTAGTAGAGGCATCCTCCGAACCGTATCATCCCTCAAACAATCTGCCTCAATCCTCTGTATGTAACTAGATGAGCTTTGTGTGCCGTCACGTTAGTATAAGTTCAAAAGGGGCTTCTAGCCTTATCCATAACTGCGTGTTCAATACTAAGAATAGGTGCAATGTCTTCTCCTGCCTAGCTATCATTTTTATGTCTGCACAGATTATGGAACAACATGTATATAATCTTGATCTATGATCATACCTACCAAGACCACCTTGTCGTGGTGGATGATGGATTCGCTTTGAGATGACATAAGGTTGCTACTACAGAATCCAAACAAATATATTGCCACAACATTTAAATCTTTTTTCCCAATCCTGGCACCATTATCCATCCAATAGGGAGAAGAGAAAAAAATCAAGGGTGCAAGCAAACATTTCACAGAATCTAAGTTTCGGCACATCTGTGTGATTATAGCTCAGATTCAAAAGTTGGCACCTTTAGTGTTGTATCATTGGCCGTAGTATTACATGGAACCTTTTAACCTGTCATTTCTACTTCTTCAAGTGGTTTCAATACTATTCCATTTTTGCTTCTTTGGAAGGGCCTGAGCGTATGCCGTTATAAATTCTCTCAAACAAGAAGGGATATACGGATCCGAATACCGGGTGAAGATCTCGAGCTTACGGACTTGTATTGTATCCAAATGGTTGGGTAGTCGTTCATAATTCCATGTGTGGAGAGCTGTCTCTCCTCGAGGATTGTTCATTCACCTGCAGCTTTAAGCCTATTCAAAGGCCTTGGAGCTATAACCGACAAGACTCTAGAAGCTGGTGCTTGGGTAGATGGAGGTTAGACAAACTTGGATCGAATATCTGCCCTCTTCCTTACTACACCCTGCCTAGATCGTGCTCTTTCTTGAGTAGATGAATTTGGAGGGGCAGTTGGTTGACGATAGGGAGCCTTCAAAGGATCATTTGTGGTTATGTCCCAATTTTTATTGAGTGGAGGAGGAGGAGGAGAAAGCTGAATGTCTGATTAAGGGTCAGATGAAACCACATGTTTACCTTTGGTTCTTGACATTACTTGTAAAGCACACATTTAAACAATGGATTTGTGAAGGTTAGTTGAATTCATGTACAAATTGAAACACATTTCAAAAACACTCATGTGGCTTCCCTAATGGGAATGAGGATCGGCAAATAGTTTTAGCAAACTCTGTTGAGCTCGCTGAAATGGACAATGTCAAATTGCCTAGGAATCAGGCATAAAAGGCAAAGTCAATGCCAACTTGTGCATTCACTGAGCTGGTTTTGGGAGGGTAAGACAAGTCCCCCGAAACTAACAGTGCAAAAGAAAGGATACAGGAATCAAAGGCGATGGCGCGCCAAATGGGACAATACCCAAGGTCATACATATGCAAGGAAAGGTGAGTTGGGTCTTACTCAGGGATTCACGTAACTTCATTGGCAAGCTAATACAAGCTCGCTGAATAGGAGGTTTCATCCCAATGCCTAATTTCTTCAAAAATATACCAACAAACACAAAAAATATCAGATCCCCCAACATTACAATTCACTGATATGGTTTTCTACACATGAATAATCATATTTCCCCCATTATATCATCAAGTATTACACTAATTGATGATTTTCCCTTAAGAAAGTAGTCACCCTGTCTATCATTGGGAAAAATCATGCAATTAGGCAAGCGCTAGGCTACTCAGATATTACCAATAATTAATCAAGTTCAGGCCCATCATATATAGCATCTCAATTTGAACGATTAACCAACACAATTCACATTTTCATAGGCATTTTCAATTAAAATAATAATGGATAGTTCAATTTCAAAAATACAATGTTGCCCATTGAAATTAAGCACATAATATCAGTTAAAGGGCTTGATCCCACAACATAGATGCCTTCTAAACTCAAATTAATCAACAAGAAGTTCAAAAATCAATTTAAAAGGCAAAACACACTCGAGAAAATGAGGAATCGGGGTTGGATTGACATTACTTCGAATAAAATGCACTCCTAGCAGTTTGGAAACACTGGCAAAAGGCTTACAATCACTCAAAATTCACAAATGAAAAAAAATAATTCAAAAAGGCTCTCTAATTTCAATGGGTTTGATTTTTTAATTTGAAAAGACCCTTGAACTTTTTATATCAGGCCCGTTAAGCAATCATTACTAAAGTTGCCAACGTGTTCAGTGACCTACCAATTAGATCTTAAGATTACCGAACATGCCTGACCAAACACTAAACATGAAGGTTGATTGGCGAACACGTTGGAGTTCTCATAATGCCCTTCGTTTAATCGCCTTGTGAAACACTGTCCTTCCGGTTTTAGGAGGTATTCAGATTGCTCTTGTGGTTTGAATGACATTAATGGGCATGTCATTTAGATCATCTATGATGTCGTTTTGGCTATAGTAATTGACATTGTTACTCCCATGATCACTCATTTTGTAAACCTCCAAATAAGCCAACAACAACACAAAACAACGAATCTACTACAAATAAAAATACCGAAAAATCTCATTTCTCAATTAGAATTCTCATCTACCGGTCCTCGGCAGCGATACCATTTTTATAACGCTCAAATAAACCTTCCAAACCAATTAAAAGAGCGAGTGATTGTAGTCAGTTAAAAAACCTAACAAAGAGTGCATAGAGAATGGTATATCTTAGATAATTCTTTATCACGAGATTTTGACTTCAAATTATCTCATTTGGAATAGTAAGAAACAATTAAATGGATGATACCACCAACTTAATATTAAGCTTTTGTTATCCTTTATTCCAATTAAACTAAAATTTCAACAAAATCAAGAGGTAATAAGCAATTTAGGGGTGCTGGGATTTGATATCAATCTCACATAAGAGTGATTTTTCTACTCTAGAGTGAAGTACATACATGATTAGGCTAAGTCATCTTCAATGACGCTAATAATCTTTCAATCTCAAAGAATCTTTTCCTAGAATATTCTTTCCATCTCATAAAAATGTCAATACTAAACAACCCAATACCTTACTCTATCCTCTCTTTCAAGAAAATGGAAAATTGATCTAACCCATAACCTCTATTTCAATCAAGTCAGAGACATCAAACCTAAATTGACAGTATTGAACTAATTACTCACTCCAATAAATCTCTTTCGAGCATCAGTCGCAGATCAAATGTAGAAATTAAGTTTGCAACCTTAACCCTTATGTTAACCTCATGGTAACTATACCAAATTGATGCATGAAAAACAATAAAACAAAGCATAAAACAATACCCACTACATTTCTATCAACAACCAACTCCGTTAGAGCACCCCTAGATTTTGGGCTTTTAGCCACTCATCACAAAAAGTAAAGAAAATACACCTTCCATGAAGACATATGTAACTTGAAATCAATAAATTAAACCACTTTGGATTTAACTGCAATTTATCAAATTCAAGTCTTAAATTGTAAAACCTCAAGAAAACTAGAAAAATTGTCCTTTTAAAAGTAAAGTGTTCTAAAACTTTAACTAAAAACTCTCTCTGTCTCTTGAATGTTGTAGTCGAAGTTTCAAAATACTGTATCTTTTGGGATATTTGTATTTTCCCAAAATATGGCACAAAATACGATTCGTAACCAACTCAGGGAAATTAGTCTGGCTTGTTAAATTCGCTTGGTGAATCTCCCTCCACTCTTCAGCTTGCCTTCTGATTCTCTGAGCTTCAACTGTTTGAACCTCAGTTGGTGAACTCTATTGGGTCAGCCTTTCACATTCGGCTAATCACCGAATACCACCTTAGTTCACTGTCTGAGCATTAGATCGTTACCTTGCACACTGTTACTTTGGATGATGTGTATCAGGATCATCATTCTAATTTTGTGCATCGCCTTTCTCAATGGAGCTTGTTGAACTTATTTGGTAGACATAAGTGTTATGAACTATCAATTTGGGCGAGGTCATTCTCAATTGTCGATATGGTCTTCATGTTAGTTGATCAACAATGTTGACTTTGCACATCTTTTAGTATTTTTGGCCATTCCTTCAAACTTCATGTTAGTCGAACACCACCCCATGGTCATGCTCGTGGAGGGTGAGGCAATAGCTAGGCTACTCCATTCGATCTCAAAGCATCTTTGCCTAGAATCTCCTTTAGATCTCATGAAAATGTCAATCCTAAATAACCCAATACCTTACTCTATCCTCTCTTTCAAGAATATGGAAAATTGATATAACCCATAGCCTCTGTTTCAAGCAAGTCAGAGACATCAAACGTAAATTGCTAGTATTGAACTAATTACTCACTCCAATAAATCTCTTTCGAGCATCAGTCGCAGATCGAATGTAGAAATTAAGTTTGCAACCTTAACCCTTATGTTGACCTCATGGTAATTATACCAAATTCATGCATGAACAACAATAAAACAGAGCATAGCACAATATCCACTACATTTATATCAACAACCAACTCTAATAGAGCACCCGTAGATCTTGGGGTTTTAGCCATTCATCACAAAAAGTGAAGAAAATATACCTTCCATGAAGACATAGGTAGCTTGAAATCAATAAATTAAACCACTTTGGATTTACCTTCAATTTATCAAATTCAAGTCTTAAATTGTAAAATCCCAAGAAAACTAGAAAAATTGTCCTTTTAAAAGTAAAGTGTTCTAAAACTTTAACTCAAAACTCTCTCTGTCATGAATGTTGTAGTCGAAGTTTCTAAATAATGTATCCTTTGGGATATTTTTATTTTCCCAAAATATGTCTCAAAATACGCTTCGTAACCAACTCAGCGAAATTAGTCAGGCTCATTAAATTCGCTCGGTGAATCGCCCTTTACTCTTCAACTTGCCTTGTGATTCTCTGAGCTTCAACTGTTTGAACCTCAGTTGGTGAACTCGATCTGGTCAGCCTTTCACGTTCGGCTAATCACCGAATACCACCTTCGTTCATTGTTTGAGCATTAGATCTTTACCTTGCACACTATCACTTTGGATGATGTGTATCGGGATCATCGTTCTAATTTGGTGCATCGCCTTTCTCAATGGAGCTTTCTGACCTTATTTGGTAGACATAAGTGTTATGAACTGTCAATTTGGGGGAGGTCATTCTCAGTTGGTGATCTGATCTTCATGTTAGTTGATCAACAATGTTGACTTTTCATATGTTTTTGTATTTTTGGCCATTTTTAAAAAAATTATGTTAGTCGAATACCACCCCGTGGTCATGCTCGTTAAGGGTGAGGCAGTAGCAAGGCTACTCCATTCCCCATTCCTAAGTCTCCTTCACGAAGGGCTCCACGAGTTGTGGTCCTTTCCGTGAAGTTGAGGCAGGGACTAGACTTTTGGGTGGCCATCTTTCCATGGCCAAGGGATCTTTACGATCTGTAGCGACCCTTTCGGAGGATTACTACCACTTAACGAGAAACCTAATTTAATACTTGCGACGTTTAAAACAGATTAATTAAGGGCATATTGATTTTAATCTAGTAGAGGGATTAGGTTCATAACAAATAATTTAGTTAATGATATACATCTTGCCCATTTTCACATTTATTTGATGTTAAAATTGACATGGCGTGAAATTTAACTTATGACGGAAAGACCCTCCCAGAATAATTTAAGCAAATAACCGACGAGCTTTTCATGTATATATATTATCCTCATCCTCAAGGATGAAATAACAAGAATATTAGAAGCTTCTGAGTACCGAAATTAGCCTGCTCATGCTTCACACAAACATTCAAAAGTAATAATAGATTTAGGATATTACAAGACTTAGGTTTACACACCCCAAAAGAACAAAACATATAGCCATATTTATTTTACAACTCATGGTGACATGATCAAATCAGCCCTCAAAATCCCATGTAAATATACAACACATCGAATATGTACAAGTCCCAAGGTTTATACAAAATATAGATGCCTATATGCAAATGTGATCTTCCTCAAGGCTCTCAAAACATCCATCTCCAATGGCCAGCTTCAAGCATCATCTCCAACAGCCCCTACGATAGAAACAACTATCGCTAAGCATATAGCTTAGTGGTGTAAAAACTATAGGTTTGGAACCCTCAAATTCGGCAAGTTATCATTCTCAAGTCAAGGGAAGCATAATTGAACATAATAAATATATGAAGTAAATAATATATAAAGAGTATCAAGTTTTACATTTAAAGATCCAAATGTCAAGAACGCTCATAGTACAATTTTGCAAGAGATTCAACAACAAGGCTTGCCCAATATATACATCATGTCGTCATAGCAAGCACAAGTAGGTATCAAGAAGGGTCAAAACCCAATAACCAAGTAAGCTTAGCCTATACAAATACGACTATGCTCGCAAAACAGTAAATTCTGGCCATCCTAGTGCCTCATGTCGCAACTAATATTTGAAATGGCAAATGGCCAAACTGGACTGTATACTCTTATGAAAGATGTAGGTACCTGTCTTAAAGTTGCAAACAATAAAGAATCACCGCAAAATATATTTTGTACAAAAAGATATCATCAATACACTAACAGATGTTCATACAGGATTTCTAAATCCAAAATCTGGACAGAACTTGTCCTATGTTGCGTCCCATATTTCGAATCCATAACAGCTAAACTAGAGTTTTACATAAACATAAGAGTTATAGGTATACGAATTATATTTTCAAATTGTATTTATTCACTGTAAACTAAGGTCTATAGAAAGAGATATGCAAAACTACCAAACACTACCCAGCTCAGAAATAGATTTCGTCACTTACCTAAAAGAAGGGTGTGTCTCGAATTCCAGCCAAAAGGACCAAATTTTTCTCTTGTGATTTTGAGAGTAATAAAGTTAGAGAGAGTTCACCAAAAGTGATATTTATCCCCTTCACATCTGTCCTTCAAAGGTGCTGCCCAAATAATTGTAGGCTGCCCAAAAATCATACATATATATACCTATATGTATATACCTAATACCAAAACTTTCAATTTATATGTAATTCTAATTAGAAAATTACGTAAATACCACCATACAATACCTTAAATTACGATCACAATTATATTAAGCAAGGTTGCAAATATCACAAAATTTCAAGTTCCCAAAATGAGAATAAAACATATTCTAGTAACTAAGCAATGGTGTATCGACATGCGAATGTTGGTCTAGTATTTTGGGGCATTACACGACCACCTTCACGAGCCGTGGAGTGGACCACGACTCGTGGTCCCCCTCGTGAAGGTTGGGGCAGTAGCTCCTAGCTAGGGGCACCCTTGGCCTTTGGCCTTGGCTTGGCCCCTTGGACTTGGCACTTTCCCCTTGTTCTTGACTCAATAAACACCATTTCAACCCTAAAGGACCTACTAAAAGTTCGGAGAGTTATTTTATGATTTTTAACCTTACATTAAGGCTCTAGGTTAACCTACCATTTTCCGGGGTGTTACACATGATTCCACTAGACCCAACCTCTAAAGTCTCTCGAAGATATCTCTCAAGTGCAGCTTGAAGAATGACCTCATCATTCTCACGTAGCTCGGGTAGAGTTTCAACAATCCCGTTCTCTTAAGCTCTTAACTCCTCCTCATTAATCTCCTCGGACAGCTTCTACTTGGCCCTCTTAATCTTATCATCATCAACTGTCTCAACATCCACAACAACCTAAGGCATAGTAGAAGCACACACAATACTAGGCATCTCGGGCATATTAGGAAGGGGAACCTCGACCCAAAGCATGGAGATGTCCATAGACTGTAATTGGACCACATGCACTCTCTTCGTAGCAACCTAAGTCCTCAAGATATCTAAAGGAGCATAACTACCCTAGGCCTTCTCCCGAGCCTCTATCCTAGAAGTCAACTCATAAAGGGGATGGGAAACACGAGAGGGGGAGGTTGCACAATAGTTGTGGCGGTAGCAACAGTCTGTACATGTGCTAAAATAGAAGTGCTACCAATAGAAGAAGGTGTGAAAATACCTGCTTACTCCACATAATGAGTAGGTGTCCTGTTGTTAGGTGCCAGAGTAGCTGGGTCAACCACAAGTGTAGAGTCTTGTGGTGGAGGCTTCCTCCGAGCCATATCATTTCTCAAACAATCTGCCTCGATCCTCTGTATATAACTAGATGAGCTTATTGTGTTCTCACGTTACTAGAAACTCAAAAGGGGCTCCTAGCCTTATCCATAACTCTGTGATCAATACTAGGAATAAGAGCGATGTCTTCTCCTGCCTAGGTATCATCTGTATCTCGCCACCGATAATAGAATAACATGTATATAATCCTAATCTATGATCATACCTATCTAGACCATCTTGTCATGGTGAAAGATGGATTCTCTTTGAGACGACATAAGGTTGCTATTGTTGAATCCAAACAAATATCTAGCCACAACATTTAAATCATTTTTCTCAATTCTGGAACTATTATCCATCCAATAAGGAGAAGAGAAAAAAAGCAAAGGTGCAAGCAAACCTTTCACGGAATCTAAGTTGTGGCAAATCTGAGTGAATATAGATCGAATTCAAAAGTTGGCACCTTTAGTGTTGTATCAATGACCCCAGTATTACATGGAATCTTTTAAACTCTCACTTCTACTTCTTCAAGTGGTTTCCAGACTATGCCCATTTTAGTTCTTTTGAAGGGCCTTAGCATATATCATGTCAATTCTCTCACACAAGAAGGGATATAGGGATCCGAATGCCGGGTGAAGACCTCGAGCTTATGGACTTGTATTGTATGCAAAAGGTTGGGTAGTCATTCATAATTCCATCTGTCGAGAGTTGTCTCTCCTCGAGGATTGTTCGTTCACCTGCAACTTTAAGCATATTCAAGGGCCTTGGAGCTATAATCGACATGACTCTAGAAGTTGGTGCTTGTTTAAACAAACATGGATCGAATATCTGCCCTCTTCCTTACTACTCCCTGCCTAGGTCGTGCTCTTTCTTGAGCAGATGATTTTAGAGGGGTAGTTGGTTGACAACAGGGAGCCTTCAAAGGATCATTTGTGGTTATGTCCCAATTTTTATTGAGTGGAGGAGAAGGAGGAGAAAGCTCAATGTTTGATTCAGGTCAGATGAAAACACTTGTTTATACTTTGTTCTTGCCATTACCTGCAAAGCACACATTTAAACAATGGATTTGTGAAAGTTAGTTGAATTCAGGTTCAAATTGAAAGACATTTCAAAAACACTCATGTGGCTTCCCTAATGGGAATGGGGATCGCCAAATAGGTTCAGCAAACTCCGGTGAGCTGGCTGAAATGGACAATGTCAAATTGCCTAGGAATCACGCATAAAAGGCAAAGTCAATGCCAACTTGGTCATTCACTAAATTGGTTTTGAGAGGCTAAGACAAGTCGCCTGAAACTAACAATGCAAAAGGGAAGGATACATGAATCGAAGGCGATGCCCTCTCCCACTTGGCAATTCACCAAACGGGTTCAGCGGACTAAGACAAGCGCGCCAAATATGACAGTACCTAAGGTCATACATATGCTAGGAAAGGCGAGCTGGGTCTTACTCGGGGATTCAGATTACTTCGTTGGCAAGCTAATACAAGCTCCCTGGATAGAAGTTTCATCCCAATACCCAATTTTTTCAAAAATAAACTAACAAACACAAAAAATATCAGATCCCCCCAACATTACAATTCGCTGATATGGTATTATACACATGAATAATCGTATTTCCCCCATTATATCATTAAGTATTGCACTAATTGATCAGTTTCCCTTAAGAAAGTAGTCACCCTGTCTATCATTGGGAAAAATCATGCAATTTGATAAACGCCAGGCTACTCAGACTTTACCAATAATCAATCAAGTTCAGGCCCATCATATATAGCAACTCAATTTGACCGATTAACCAACACAATCACAATTCACATTTTCATAGGCATTTTCAATTAAAATAATAATGGATAGTTCAATTCTAAAAATACAATGTTGCCCATTGAAATTAAGCACACAATATCAGTTAAAGGGCTCGATCCCGCAACATAGATGCCTTCTAAACTCAAAATAATCAACAAGAAGTTCAAAAATCAATCTTAAAGATAAACAATACTCGAGAAAATGAGGAATCGGGGTTGGATTGACTTTACTTCAAATAAATTGCACTCCTAGCACTTTGGAAACACTGGCAAAAAGCTCACAATCACTTAAAATTCACAAATGAAAAAAACATATTCAAAAAGGCTCAGTAATTTCAATGGGTTTGATATCTGAATTTGAAAAGACCACTGGAATTTTTATATCATGCTCGTTAAGCAATCACTACTAAAGTTGCCAACATGTTCAGTTAATCGCCAATTAGAGCTTAAGCTCGCCGAAGATGCCTGAAAAAACACCAAACTTGAAGGTTGATTGGAGAACACGTTGGAGTCCTCATAATGCCCTTCTTTTAATTGCATTGTGAAACACTGTCCTTTCGGTTGTAGAAGGTATTCAGATTGCTCTTGTGGTTTGAATGACATTAATGGGCATGTCATTTGGAACATCTATGATGTCATTTTGACCATAGTGATTGTCATTGTTACTCCCTTGGTCAATCATTTTGTCAACCTGCAAATAAGCCAAGAACAACACAAAACAACGAATCTACTACAAATAAACAAAACAAAAAATCTCCTTTCCCAATTAGAATTCTCATCCATCGGTCTTCGGCAACGACACCATTTTTATAACCCTAAAATAAACCATCAAAACCAATTAAAAGAGTGAGTGAATGTAGTTAGTTAAAAACCTAACAAAGAGTCCACAGAGAATGGTATATCTTAGATAATTATTTATCAAGAGATTTTGACTTCAAATTTTCTTATTTGGAATAGTAAGAAACAATTAAATGGATGGTATGACTAACTTAATATTAAGATTTCGTTATCCATTATCGCAATTAAACTAAAATTTCAACAAAATCAAGATGTATTAAACAATTTAGGGGTGCTGGGGTTGGATATCAATGTCACATAGAGGTGATTTTTCTACTCTATAGTGATCTACATACATGAATAGGCTAAGTCATCTTCAATATCGCTAATCATCTTTCGATCTCAAAGTATCTTTTCCTAGAATCTTCTTTCGATCTCATAGAAATGTCAATCTTAAACAACCCAATACCTTACTCTATCCTCTAATTCAAGAATATGGAAAATTGATCTAACCCATAACCTCTCTTTGAATCAAGTCATAGACATCAAACCTAAATTGCTAGTATTGAACTAATTACTCACTCCAATTAATCTCTTTCTAGTATCAGTCAGAGATCGAATGTAGAAATTAAGTTTGCAACCTTAACCCTTATGTTAACCTCATGGTAATTATACCAAATTCATGCATGACCAAAAATAAAAAAGAGCATGGAACAAGACCCACTACATTTATATCAATAACAAACTACATTAGAGCACCCCCTAGATCTTGGGGTTTTAGCCACTCATAACAAAAAGTAAAGAAAATATACCTTCCATGAAGACCTAGGTAACTTCAAATCAATAAATTAAACCACTTTGGATTTAACTTCAATTTATCAAATTCAAGTCTTAAATTGTAAAACCCAACAAAACTAGAGAAAGTGTCCTTTTAAAAGTAAAGTGTTCTAAAACTTTAACTCAAAACTCTCTCTCTCTTGAATGTTGTAGTCGAAGTTTCTAAATATTGTATCCTTTGGGATATTTATATTTTCCCAAAATATGGCTCAAAATACGCTTCGTAACCAACTCAGGGAAATTAGTCTGGCTCGTTAAATTCGCTCACTGAATCGCCCTTCACTTTTCACCTGGCCTTGTTATTCTCTGAGCTTCAACTGTTTAAACCTTAGTTGGTAAACTCGATTGGGTCAGCCTTTCCCGTTTATCTAATCACCGAATACCACCTTAGTTTACTTCCTGAGCATTAGATCTTTACCTTGCACACTGTCATATTGGATGATGTGTATCGGGATCATCGTTCTAATTTGGTGCATCACCTTTTTTCAATGGAGCTTGCTAACCTTATTTGGTAGACATAAGTGTTATGAACTTTCAATTTGGGTGAGGTCATTCTCAGCTGGCGATCTTCTCTTCATGTTAGTCGATCAACAATGTTGACTTTGCACATCTTTTTGTATTTTTGGCCATTCTTTCAAACTTCAGTCACTTCCTTCTTTAATTGCTTTATAGCTATGAATCATCAATATTTGATTAGAAAATAGATAAATTTAGGCATTAAGAAAACTAATTATTGAGTTAAATGGACCTTAAATGAGTGTAAATCTACCACTCATCACCGGGCATCGATGACCCTATTGAGGTTTCACCATCAGAGGCTCAAGATGAGAGTGCTCCACAGGCAGAGCTATCAGGGGGACTCTTTCTCTCAGCCTCCCAACACTTTTATTTATTTTTAATTGAAGACACAACATTCTATATTTGGTGGGGTGAGGGCCTCTGTGCCAATATTATCCTTTTGTTTGACTTTTTTTTTAGTTCGTGTTTTGAACAATTATAGTTTTATGATTGTTTGTATTAGAGTACTCTTTTGGGTAAATGTGTGTCTCTTTACTTGTATTTCGTTCTCCCTTGATGTTGCAACGCCCCCGCCCCATGAGTTCAAATTGTGAAATGCTTGAAACATTCACTGATAAAAATTTGAGGATCGATTGTGTTCAATATTGATGTCTTGAATAGAACTGATTATGCATTGTGTTGGTTGTTAGAATGAAATCGACGTGGCTACACCTTTGAGAGATCTCTTTGAAACTTTTGTTGACTAGCTACATTTTGATGTGCGCTTGAACATCGCACGTACGTTTGAACATCGCACGTACGCTTTTGATTTTTTGTAGATGTGCTAAATGAGTGTATTTCAAAGTATCATTTGGGTGGATTTTTATTTCAAAGCATGCATGTGGAGTCCTAGAATTCGCCTTGATAGTCCAATTGTGTGAATATTGGTAAATGTGAGACATGATCTTGGGCTAAAATCAATGAGGGAACCGAATTGTCCATAAATCCTTTGCCTTTGTGACTACCTTGTTAGGGTGTGAATCCATGTTGGCACCACTTGAGCCTAAATTATTTCTTGACAACCAAAAGAAGCCTCTTGAACCAAATATCCCTTCCTTTTCACAAAAAATCCTTATAGAAGCATTGTCATATTCTAATAGCCAACTTAGAAATAAAGCCTAAGTTGGGGGTGCGGAAAGGAAGGAAGAATGAAAGCCAATTGAAGCGAAAAGAAAGTTGAAATGAGACTCAAATATAAAATTTTATCAAAAATAAGGAACCATTCCTTATAAAAAAAATCATATCAATGGGATTAAACTGTCATGCGAAAATGAGAATGAAAACGATAAGAGACTGCAATACTAGGGGATTCCAAATAAATTGAGTGAACTGTCAATGTTTGAGTTCTAACAATTGGAAAAGAAGGAAAAGAACTTGACAAGAGTTAATGATGATTGTAACAATTCTTTGAAAAGGGTATAATCTATGAATCCAAATTGACCATGCCTTAACCCTCATCTCCATTACAAGCTTAAAAGACCGTTTAAATCATGCATGAACTAGGTTTTGTTATGATTGGAAAATAAGAGCAAACCTATGGGACAAAGATTGCATGTGTTTCTCTTTTGATAGAGTGAGAGTTGCATCGATTTCTATTAACTTTGTGGATTTGCTTCGTGAAAGCATGAAATCATTGTTGATGTGAGGGAACTTGAATGCATTTGTTAAAACATATTATTTCATTAGACAAGAAGCTAAAGTGAGATTGAACTTGTGTTGAGACTAGTAAGTCATCATTTGAAGCTCGTTGATCATAATTGAGGATAACATACTATTGAGAGTAATCTTGTTATGACACTCACATGTTAGCTCTCATTGAGTACTATTGTAGAAACCCTTATTGAGCTTATAGTGTTCTTGATTTACTTGAGAAAAAGCAAACGTTTGAGTTTGGTGTGTCTATCAGTGGTAGATTTGCACTCATTTAAGGTCCATTTAGCTCAATAATTTGTTTCCGCAATGCCTAATTTTGTCATTTTCTAATAGAATATTGATGATTTTCATCTATGAAGAAAATTTGACAAGGCAAGGAGTATTGTTTGAACGAATTGCCAAAAATACAAAAAAAAGTGCAAAGTGAACATTGATTATTGCCTAACATGAAGGGCAGATTGTCGTTTTAGCAGGACCTCGCCCAAAATGACACTGCATGGCACTTGTGTCTATCAAAGAAGGTTGATGGAGTCCAATAAAAAGGGCGATGCATTGAACAAGAATTGTGGTCATGATGCATATCGCCCAAAGGAACTATTTGCAGGGCAAATAATTAATGCTAGAATGGTGAACAAAGGTGTTATCGGCGATTCGCCGAACGTGAAATTATGAGTTAATCGAGTTCGTCAACTGTAGTTCAAACACTTAAGCCTAGAGCATCATAAGGCGAGCTCAGGAGCGAAGGGCAAGTCACCTATCAGGTTTGGTGAGCCTAACTAATATTGCCAAGTTCGTTATAAAGTGAATTTTCGGCCAAATTTTGGTAAACTATAAATATCCCAAAGGATATAAATTTTAATATGTTGATTTGGAGAGTTGATCAGTGTGTGAGTTTGGAGAAAAAACACTTCTCTAGATTTTAGGGTTTTTTGAATCAAAGCCAAAATCTCTTGGGTTGATGGTACCACCAACTTAAAATCTCTTTATAGCATTGAAATTTTATCCGAATATTTTATTGGAGAAGGGGAAAATTCATTGAATGCAATGTCCCGGAGAGTGTATGATGATGGGTTTACGTGAGAGGTAAAATATCAGAGGTTTTTTCAGCTAAGCTATCCAAGGCTTTCCAAAAATCAAGATTGTAACAAAAATAATGATGAAAGTTGGTACGAAAGGGAATCTGAAGATACTACATATGTTCAGCCTTTTAATATACATGATCCAATGAGTACACAACCCGATGATTTTTTGACTAAAGTTATCGAAAAATTGAAGGGTGCAAATATGATTTTCTCAAGGAATGAAAAGTTATGTTTTGGCTTTTTCCACAAAAGGTAATCTCACATTCATCCTCTATTAAGTAACTTGAAGAAAAGATACAAGAACTGACTGCTCTTGTGTGTACTAATCCTTATGAGAAGTTAACAAATTATGCAAATTATAGGCAGAGGGATGCCACTCAAAATTCAGTCATAGTTACTAGAAGTGGTAAAACTTTAAAAGAAATAACTAGGCCCGAAAATGTAGATGTTCAAGGGGTGATTGCCAAAGATGAATCACCTAAGGAATGAGTAAGACACAAGCAAGAAGAGAAAGGTTAGACAAAGTCAAATATGAAGGAATAAGGTGTTGAGGACTCATCCACATTGCCTCAGATCAATTTAAAGCCTCCTTTTCCTCAAATATTAAGAAAGAAAAATGACAATGCAAAATTACAAAAGTTTGTGGAAATAGTGAAAGATTTGGAAGTGAATATACAATTGGTGGTTATGACAAATATATGAAATAATTAGTGACAAAGAAGAGGGTGAAACACTGTGAAACAATTGAAATGTCGCAAACATGTATTGCGTTAAAGACAAATAATACAGTCCTCAAGAAGGATGATCCGGGAGCTTTTACTCTTCCATGCACTTTTGGTGCGAGTAAATTTCTGATGATATTTAATAAGCTTGGGCTTGTTGAACCAAAACCAACAAACATGAGGCCTGTAATGGATGATCATTCAATAAAGAGGTCGGTTGGTGTGGTGTCTGATGTTCTTGTAAAGGTTGATAAATTTGTGCTCCCCATTGATTTTGTAGTGCTTGATTGTGAGATTGAAATTGTCATGTCGGTTATTCTTGGTAGACCATTCTTGGCCACAAGAAAAATGATGCTTCATGTGGAAGGTGTTGAATTGAAGTTCCGAGTTAATGATGAAGTAGTTAGCATCAATCTTCATATATCAATGAAATATCCTAGTGATATGCATGTCGTATCTCACTTGTATCAGATTGATAAAGTTGTCGCAAGTATTGGAGATGCAACGTATTGTGGGGAATCATTGGCTCAAGTGCTACTTAATGATGATCAAGCTGAAATTAGAGACTATGATGAAGTTATTGTTTCTCTTGTTGGTGTAGGCTCACACACTTTGTTTCAAATGAAGTTGATCTTAATTTGTCTAGTCGAGAAGAACCACTAGCCAGACAATCTATTATTGAGACAACAAAATAAGAATTGAAGGAACTCCAACATCTCAAATATGTTTTTGCGGGGACATAACAACACACTCTCGGTGATTATTTCAACAGATCTTTAACAATATCAAGTAGAGTTTTTAATGGTGGTGTTGAAGAGGCACATTAGAGTCTTGAGATTGTCAATTGCCGACATCGTGGGAATTTCATTAGGTTTATGCACTCACAAAATTTATTTGGCTGAATATTGCAAACCAAGCATTGAGAATCAACGACGGTCAAACCCCCCAATGCAAGAAATTCTGAAAAAGGAGATTATAAAATGGTTAGATGTGGGAGTAATTTTTGCAATTTCGGACAGCCAATGGGTGAGTCAGGTCCAATGTGTTCCTAAAAATGTGGTATCATGGTGTTTCCGAATGAAAAGGCTGAGTTTGTCGCCAGTAGACCCCTGACCAGGTGGCGTGTGAGTATGGACTATCGGAGGCTTAAATCATGGACCAAAAATGATCATTTTCCAATACCATTTATCAATCAAATACTTTATAGTGTTGTAGGAAAGGGGTGGTATTGCTTTTTGATAGGTATTCTGAATATAACCGAATCTCTATTGCACCAGAGGATCTAGAGAAAAAAACTCTTACATGCCCTTATGGAACATTTGCCTTCAAGTGAATGCCCTTTGGGTCATGTAACGCTCCGACTAACTTTCAATGGCGCATGTTATCAATCTTCGTGGATATGGTGGAGGATTTCATTGAAGTGTTCATGGATAACTTTTTAATCATTAGAGACTCTTTCTAAAAGTTCTTGAAGTATTTGGAGATGGTGATTAAAAATGTGTGTAGATTTGAATTTGATTCTCAATTGGGAGAAGTGTTACTTTATGGTGAAAGAAGGATTTGTGCTTGGGAACAAAATTTTCATGGATGGTACTGAAATTGATCGAGCTAAAATCCAAGAAATTGAAAAATACCTCCCCTAATTTCGGTAAAGGTAGTAAGAAGCTTCCTTGGTGATGAGTCGGGAATTTTGACTCATTTAGAAATTATTATTGAATGAATTAGTATCCTCGATGCCTATTTTGTATTGATAACTTATTCTAATTTGTTCATGTGCAACAATGAAGGCTTAAGAACAAGGTAAGAACATTATAATGCTAAAAGAAGTAAACAAAGTTGGAAAATATAAAGAAAATAAAGGTTGAAGCTCGCAAAAGCCACTCAACCACTCACCGAGTGAGCCTTCAGCTTGCCAAAAATTCCAGCAAATTGGCTCATGAACAAAGCCAACTCAGCGATCAAGAGAGCATTTTGGCGATACGCCAAATGGAATGACAAGATTGACTGAACTCTGCTAAATGAACAAAACAATTGGGTGCATAAGTCAAGCCAAAAGGTGAGAAAAGGTGCCTGGTTGTAGATCGCCAAGTCATTCGGCGATCCCAACTAACTTGGCGTACGAAAACTTTTGGAAGTGTTTGGAAATGTCTAAATTGATTTTTTAAAAGAGAAAAACGGGTCTTACACAATTTTTAGAGTTTTTCATATACTTGGACACTATTAAATACTCTTGGAGAGGTTTTTGAGCTTAGATTATTGAGGATTTGAGATTCTAGTCTTAATTTTGGCGTTGGGTATTGGAGATTTTGTCAATCCAATGCAACATCATTTTGGTAACATTTTCTTGCTTTTTGCTATGTTAGGCTAAATCCCTTTTCCTTACGGGTGTGACTATGTAATTGAATACATAAAATAGCTTATGGGTACTGTTAATTGATATATTTAATGTTTTTTTTAAATGGGATCAATCATTTATTCATTTTAATCTATGAACTGAAGTTGTAAATTTAGTTCTAGTCATAGCTGTCGATGTTTGCTTGCGAAAGTTGCGTAGAATAGAATAAATGATTGATAATTGTATTGGTTTATGTCTCAATAAGCCAGCTTGATAAAGTGGGTTAGGTTAAGGAATTTGTTTGTTTTGTATTGCGAATCTTGTTGAGGTTCGAAGGAACTCACTCGAAACATGATAGTTGATTTAAAGATAGGTGTTATATTCTAAACCCATCCTACCCATTGAGATTTAACAACATAAAGCAATTGATAATTATCCAATAAGCGAAATTAGTGTTCAATTACACACACAATCTTAAGGTCCCCTTTATACTTGTTCAAACTCTGTACTATTTGTTTTCGTTAGCAATTGGTTACTAAACTCTCTCGATATTGAAAATTAAAACTTATCAATTTATATTATATTATTTGTTATTTACTTCTATTCAACAAGAAATTAGAACACTTGAATATTTGGTACTTGAATTCTTTGCCATATCACTCCTTGTGGGATCAACCAAAATTGATCGATGAGTTTATAGTTGTTAGTGACTACCTACAGTTTGAATTATAAAGGTGTAGTTGAGCGTTATAAAAAATGGAGTCGCTGCCGGGGATTGGTGTTTAGAATTATTTTATTGAAGTGTTTTTGTGAACTAATTTAGTTGTACTATAATTTCTTATTAGTGTTTTTTTTGTTTGCTCTCAATAGGAGAAGAAATGAGTGTGAACGGGAGCAATGTGAGTCAACATGGGCACAATGATGACATCATAGACTTGAACTATGTAAATGCGGATCAAATAGGTAGGGTCGGTGCTATTCATTTTCCCCCAACTGTGGGCAACGCTATTTTTCATCGACTATGATTCAGCTGCTCCAAATGAAAGGTTTCTTCAGGGGACTCGCTCACGAGGAACCTCATGATCAGATTTGGAATTTTGTGGATGTATGTGAACCATTCTCCTTCAAGAATATCTCTCAAGAGTCAATCCGACATCGTTTGTTTCCCTTCTCTCTAGTAGGGGAAGCAACAAAGTGGTTGACCGATATGCCAAGAGACTCTATCAGTTATTGGGAGGAACTCATAGAAGTGTTCTATGTAAGATTCTTTTCTCCCTCGAAGATGGTGAGGTCGAGGGATAACATTAAAATTTAAAGCGGATTGAAGGTTACACTATTCATGAAATATGGTCGAGGTTTTCAATAGCTACTTTTCAAATGTCCTACTCATAGATTGCCAGATAATGTGCTCTTGAAATATTTCTATCGGAGTTTTCACACTATCAACAGAGGTGTTGTCGATCAACTTATTAGGGGTGGCATTGTGAGACAACCTTTTGCCGTGGCATTTTTGTTTCTTGATGAGATGACCAAGATTCATTAGCCATGGCATACAAGGGTGTCACGACCATGGGATATCCTCTAGACGTAACACGGCGTACTCGATCCCGAAGGGGTCTCTTACAAGCCCTTATCATCATAACGTAGGTAGTAGAAAAGTATGGAAAATTTAAAACTTCTTTAAGACCATACAATCGAAAACATTTTCATAAATAAGCGGAAGTCTTTACTAAACCTTTGTCTCAAACCATCTAATAACTCTTGAATAAAATTCATTGGAACGAAGCCCATACAAAGTCTAAAACATAATGAAATGACATAAGGAAATAAAGAGGTCATCGAAGGTATGAGGACTCACCAATTCGTGAACTCTTCTAGCACCTTAGCAAGCTAGCCTCCAAAGCAACTTTCCAACTTTTTCGCTCCTTTTTGCCTTGTAATATCCTTTTCCTTTTAATTAAGCCTTCGATGTTGCATATCAACACATTAATATTAGTGATTAGCACAAAGTAGGCATTGAGGACACTAATTCATTGAATAATAATCCCTAAATGGGTCCAAATTCCCAACTCATCAACACCCCCAACTTAAACTGTTGTTTGTCCTTCAGTAAAATACAAGATCAAACAAGTCAATAGGGATGTCTTCAGATAGTGCTCCTTGAGAGTCAACATGAAAAAAAATAAGGGCCTATCTACACCTGCTATGTTCAATTGAGCACTAAAAGTTTCAAACTATGACTAGCCATCATCAAATGGAGTTCAAGCTCAAAATGCTCACTTCAAATGCAAATTCATGCTCAACAAGAGTATTTGAATGCCCTCACATCAAGAATGATTCCATGCTCTTCACAAAGCCAATCAAGAAATACAATTAAGGAATGGATATCAACTCTCACACTACCAATGAGAATAACATGCGCGATTTTACCGATAGGCTTGCCCGTATTTTCCAACCAATAGATCACTCGGCTCATGCAAGATCAAAATGGACTTCCAAGTCTTGTAATTGGGCTGAGGGTACGGGTATAATCATTTTGGCTTAGTGACGTCAACTTTATAAAGAATGGCTCAAATTTCACTTCTTCTCCTTTTCTTTCATTCTTTTCATCTTCACAACTCATCCTTGGCATTTTCAAAGCATAAATTTTTTTGGTATATCTAATCAGACACCCTTTAATTTCGACAATATTTCTCAATGGATAAAATTGTATCGTTTCTTTTTCTCTTTTCATCTTTTTTTTTATTTGGAGGGGTTCCTACTTTTTCTTCAACATAAGCTCCCAAGGGTGAATATCACAAACTTCTTGCTCGATTTTTTTCCTCATTCTTACCACACCCCAACTTAGGCATTTGGCCTTAGTTGGCTATTCAAACAAACCAATGTTTCATCAAGGTTTTAGGTGGGGAGGATAAGGTCATTTGTGTTCATGTTTCATCCAAAGAAAAGGTGAGGCTGAAATGGTGACAAGCTAGGTTCACACGCTCACAAGGTGATTACACAAAGGTATAGCAATTAGGTTCACTCTAATAAATTATGCCTAAGATCATTTCCTTCATTCACCAAAATTAGTCAATTGGACCAACGGGGCATGTTCTAGATATCACCATGCATATATTTCAAGTAAACCTCACCACACAAGGCATTCAACACAACCATCTATAATGACTCTACAAGTCAAGCTCGCGTGCAACAATCATTACAAGACTCACTTCTACAATCGACTAGTCACAATGAGATGCTAAGAGTTCACACATAACTTATGCAACTCAAATTGCCTCGTTTGAGTTGCACAACCATATCATTCATCAATAACACTATTCAAGTCATCGATATTGATCGAAACCGACACTCAAATGTACAAGAGAATAATAATCACACGTAATTAAGAGAGACACAAATGAAATAAATCTGATAATCACTTACGTTCCATCACAACAAGGAGAAGTTTGAACAAAAACAAAAAAAAATATATCTAAAAGACAAAATAAAAATGGAATAAATCTAAACATCCAAAAGGTTAGGTATGACAATAACTGCAGCCCACCAAAATAACTACATAGTGTCCACAATGTGCAAGAAAAACAGAATGTATCAAGTAAGGAAAATGGAGGGAGAGTAAAAATTCCTATGTCAGGATAGGCCTGAGATAAACTCTGCATATCTGGGGTACCCTCACTATGGGCATCAGTTGCCAACTCAACCCCAGCTCTGGAGTTCTGTGAACTATCTCCTCTGTTGGCTAAGAGCCACTCGAGCAAATCATAAATGTGTCGCGTAGTGAGGCCTCCTTAGCTGCCTATACCAATACATCCTCCAAATCATCAAACACGGCCTCATCACGAGCTCCTAACTCCATCCTCATCAATTGTAACATCATCTGGTAGCAATAGCAAGAGGGATCTCAGAAACAGCTGGCATATCAGCACTAGGGTCCTCAGGCACATCTACATTACCCTACAATATCGAGATATCAATGTACTTCATGTCATACACATCACGTCGCAGACCAGTAATAACAACCTTCAAGGTTGTCACATCCGTAGAGTTATGGTCCCAAATCTTACACACCTCAACTTGAACAGTAACAACATCCAATCCTGCTCCATGTTCCATGATCATCGCTCACTGTGCTCTCAGCTCCTCTCAAATGGGAGCCAATGATGTCGCTATTGCATGGTCAATCATAGAAGGCATAACGGCCTCAATCTCGCAGCCCTCACATCATCCTAATAGGCAAGTTTGCCTATTTTATAGATCATAGCTTATGTCAATGGGTGGCGGGAAGCAACGACAAGTGTAGTAGAGGTTGAAGAGATGGGTATACCTGAAGGCTCAACTACCGGCGTAGATTGAGTGGCATCGGCCTCCATGGCCTTAACATCGACCATTATATAGGGACCACTAGAGCCTTCGTCCTCATATCTGCTTCATCCTTTGTGTACTCAGACTCAATATTCTGAACATCGGTCGATGATGTTGAAGTCACTTCTGTATCTGTCTTTGCCACAAAGGGCACAACAGCCCGACGACACATATCACTAATAAGCACTGGAAATGGTAATGATGTTTGGTTTTATTTTGCCCTCATCACCGTCTCTGGAGAAATAATCACCCCGAAATTTAGCCGCTCCACATTAAGAATACAACCCAGCAGTGCAGCCTTAGGATGCTGGATAATACTTTCATTCTAAGAAGGCATCAGGGTGCTGGCGATAAACATAAACCAATATCAAACAGCCACATGTAAGTACTTCTTCTCAATCACAACTCCCGCCTCTAGCCAGGGAGAAGTAGCATTGCTCAGCAACGGGGCTAACCACTCCTTCAAATCTTCCAGAGTCTTGGTCTTGAAAACGTTAGCCAAAGAATAGATGATGCGCGTGGTGCAATCCAACAAATCATTGATGTTGGTCTTGCAACACTTTACATTTTTCCCCGTACCTCTACATAGTCTCCTGGTTCCATCAACCCAACCTTATTCTTCCCTTTCAAGAACAACCTCACATAGCCCTCATAAAATTCCTGAACCCAGGAAGAAACATATGGATTTTGAGGCTAAGTGAGATGTTGAAATATTTGGAAGCGCAGCGTTGTCACGACCCGAGAGTACCCCCTAGTCGTAACATGGCGTATTCGACCCCGAAGGGGTCTTATACGAGCCACATAGTCATTCATTGCATTCAATAATGAAAATAGTGCGGAATGAAAAACTTATTTACATCCA
>JAJOOS010015105.1:0-35012 GCA_029582725.1 Solanum chiquidenum
CAGCTGTCTCTTTATTATCGCGCCTGAACATCTTTCCTGCAAAATACAATAAAAACATATAAAAACCAATACAAAAAGGCCCTAGACACACACAACTTGTTAGTGAAATGTATTAGAAATACCGTAAACTCACGGTATATCAATAGTGCGACTAATAAGCAATAATTGGTATTCAGTCCTAATGAATGGACAACCATATGGCTTCTTTCAATCATCCAGAGGACTCAAGCAAGGGGATCCACTGTCACCCACATTATTCATCATTGCTGCTGAGGTTTTTGCAAGAAAATTGAATAATTTTTTTGATGAATAGGATTTTATAGGCTATGGAATGCCTAAGTGGAGTCCTAGGATAAATCATCTCACATATGCTGACGATACTATATTGTTTTGCTCAGGGCATGGTGGATCAATGAAGAAGATGATGCAGGTGCTTAGAGAAAATGAACTGATGTCTGGACATATGATTACTCTAGTAAAAAGCCTATTGTATCTTTATGAGAAGACACCGATAAGGGTATGCAATCACATTAAGAAGATTATAGGTATCATACAATGTTTATTTCCTTTTGTATATTTGAGCTGCCCTGTTTTTTATGGTAGGAAGAATAAAAATCATTTTAAAGAATTAATCAAGAAGGTGATGAAAAGGTTAAGCCTATGGCAACATAAATTATTGTCATTTGGGGGAAGATATACCTTGATTATACATGTGTTACAATCTATTCCTATATATATGCTCTCTGCCATGAATCCTCGTGCCATCGTGAGTAATCAACTACACAAAATCTTTGCAAATTCTTTTTGGGATAATGCTATTGTATCAAGAAACAAGCATTGGGTGTCATGGGAGAATATGTGTTATCTTAGGGAAGAAGGAGGAATTGGCCTTAGATTGGACTGAGGTGATTTTTGGTAAATATAGGTCTACGGGTGTGGTCTACAGACCGTAGACAAAATGAAGAGTCGTAGGACTGACTCGTAAGGATTTTTTCATATTTTAAAGCTCTAGTCGAGGTTCAACGATTTAACAAGATGAACCGTATTATGCCCAACGGACCGTAGAACCCAACCGTAGGTGTGTTCGACAATTATTTTTGAAGGGTACTTAGGTCTTTTCCAATATTTTAAGGCCTATACTCTATCGTTTTAACCCTATTTCTAAGTCCTATAACTGAATTTCAAGTCCTAAAACTATCCAAACCCTCCCATTCTCTCAAAACCCTAATTCTCATCCAAGTTCATCCTCTCCAATTCTCTCTCAGGCTCAAAGGTGAAAAGCTAGGGTTTTAAGCTTCAAAGTCTTCTCCTTCTCTTTCTTTGCTAGGGTTTGATATCAAGGTAGGAAGGAATTCACCAATGGATCCCTTTCATCCATTGAGTCCCAAAAGAACTTCAATCTCTAATGTCAATTTCACCCAATTCTTATGGGGTTTTATGTCAATCTTCATGGGTCCAATTTATTATGATTCAATTATTGATTTTATACCATATTATGCATGATTTGAGTTAAATACATGGTTTATAATTGATTTCATATGGACCCATGCTTATACTTTGATTTCTACTTATGAAATATGAAATTATGATTATGAACTTGATAAGATATTTATGCATTTTTTAAGAAATGATGAATTGGGACTTAAGGATACTTTTCAAGTTATTTATCAATGATTTGTGAAAGTTTTTTCTCACAATTGAAGGGGAATCATGATTTAGATGCTTAGGAAGGTAAGTGTCTATATGAACTACTTTATGAAATCATGGATAGGAGCTATTCTTATATGATCTTATGATTTGGAATAGTGATTGATTATTGACTTTCCTAATGTTATGTTTTTGTAATTGACTTTATCTATTCATTGTGATTTAACTTAGCACCAAGAAAATTTTGAGCTGGAGGCTAAAAAAGGATAGTCTCTAGTAGCTATCTCTAGTTCCAAACTATGTGCCCCCGTAGGTTGTCTTAAATGACTTAGCTAGTGGATTCACATAGCATTCATGATATGATACTAGTTCTTTCACTAGCAAGTTAAACTCCCTCTTTTCGGTGTGAGGGTTACACTGGATTCCATGGTCTTACATGGTCTATTGTCGGTCAAAACTATTATCCCACAAAAGAACTATGATTTTTTCCTATAAAGCTTCCTCTTATGTCTTTGTACTAGTGCACGAACCTTGTTTTAATATTTAAGACTTTGCTTTAAAAAGCTTTACAATATATTTTACTTGGTCATGAATTACATGTTTTATCATATCTACGTTTATGCATACTTCTCCATACTTAGTACATTCATAGTACTAATGCATGTCGGTGCCTATATTGTTTCGTAATATAGGACCCAACGCTCCTCCACCCGGACGCACTTAGGTGGATTGATTTGCTTTGCTAGTTGGTGAGTCCTCATGGTTCGAGGGCAAACCCATGAAGTTATTTTTTTCATTGTCTTTAATTTCGATTATTGCACATGATGCATGAGTTACGTCCCAACCACTCTTATGATGTATTAGAGGCTTTTTGTCATACTGTGAGTTAGACTATTTCCACATTTATGTTTCAGTCTTGCACTTTGAGTTTTATATCATTGAGATCTTCTTATTTACCTTCATTTAAGTTGATTACATCATGTTTATGTTAACAACTTGTGTAGGGCCCCTCGAGGTTCTATTTTCCATGTCACACCTAAGGGGTACTTTGGGTCGTGACACTTCTCCGTTGAGTATATTAAATTTAATGCTTTGGAAAAATGTATAAGATATTGAATAATATTTAATAGCAAGGGTAAAATAGACACAAAAAGATAAATTGTCTTTTGATTTTTCAAACTGGACAATTATTGTTAGACAATTATTTTTTAAATAGTGGACAAGTAAAAATGAACGAAGAGAGTAACTATTAGTTGAATTACCATTTAAGAAATCAACTCGAGTTCGAGGCTATTAATCATCTATCAATAAGATTGTTCAAATTTCACATATGGAGTACAATGTTTTTAAAATATGTTTTCGGGGTGAGTCTCGGGGCGGGGCGTATAAAAAATGCTCAGGGGCACAAATAGAAGGTGTAGATCCATAAGGTGTAAGTCCTTGAACTTGGGGTGCAAGTTCCGAGCGTAAAAACGTAAGTCCTGCGCGTAATGCCTTGAGCGTTATTTATTTATTTTTAACAAAAAATAACCACTTTTACTCTAAATCATATTTTTTTATTATTGGTGTAATGATATTTATATTTTATGTTATATTGTTTTTTTAAGTTTTAGTGATTTTAAAAAAAAAACTACATATAATATAAAGTTATATAAAAGAAAAGTGACGTGACACCTCTCTTTGGTCAAGGATTCTATTAATCTTTTTCTCTCATTTTTTCTGACTATTTTTTCTATATTTTTAAATTATTGTACAAAAATGAATGTGTCAATTACTACTCCATTTGTTCATATTATTAAATATAAAAACTTAATTGTCTTTATTTCCATGACTCTCATGGCTTTTGATAATCATAACTCCTAATTCATACTAATTGTCATGTTGATGATAACTTTTGGTATTTCATATTATGTACTATAAATAGAGGCATTAGAAATTTTTGCTACAAAATAAATGATCAAATTTATATGTATAGTAGAGCTAGAGATTAACGAGGTGAAGCCTGCTCATCTTTTTGGCCAAGAATCTCATTTTTTTACACTATAAAATAGTATTTTATAGCTTATATATTGCTTTTAATTTTTTTTTAACTTTAAATGAGATTTGATTATTTTATTGCAGGTGTTTTTTTTTGTTGAATGGAAAAAATTCATCTTCTCCATTATATTTGATAAACGGATCGAATTTTAATATAGCAATTGAATGAGAGAAAATCTAAACAGGCTCCCGTAAGATTATTGACGGAAAGGTATTGTAACACCCCATAAATTTTTTCGAACTAAGACTAGAACCATCCTTCGTAGTGAGTAAGTTTTTACCAAGGAATTTAAAATTTCTTAAGTATTAAGGTCATGTCACTAGATGTAGCACCTTGAGTTCCAAAAAGAACTAAATTGAAAATAGCAAAATCTGAAATTTTGCAAGTTATGCTTAAGTTATGAGTTTTGAGTCAACTTCAAACAATCATAACTCTTAGTACAAGATGAGTTAGGTGGGCTACAAGATATATAATGAAAGGTCTTTGAATTATCTTTCCAACTCCACTGAGTTTGCTAAATTTCGAGCTCGTATGAGGGAGATATGCATGTTTGAAGTCGGACTGTCCAATTAAGGAAAGTTACCCGAAAATATGAGAGGGTATTTTGTTCTTTTCCTTACCTAATCGGATTTAAGCGTTTTTAGTAAGGTTTTAGTAGTCTAAACTGATTAGAATTAGTTTCATTCATCCCCAAAAGCATTTAGGGTTTCAGAGAGAAGAATCAAGAGGAGAAAATGTTCAAAGTTTCAAGCGTTCGTTCAAGAAATTCAAGATTTCGCCAAGAACCTAGTTCTTTGAGGTATGTAAGCTTTCATAGTGTTGGGTTCGTTCTCCCACATGCCAATCATGAGTTTGTTTTGCGAATCTATCCATAAATATTGAACAATTTAATTTCTTGATAAGTGTTTTTGAAGTTTCCTTATCGATTAAGTTTTGATGTAAGATTCTATTTGGGTCAACTTCAAACAACCATATCTCTTAGAATATAAAGAGTTATGTGAGCCATAACCTATAAAATTAAAGGTATTTGAATTTACTTTCCAACGCCACCAATTTCGCATCAATCCAATTTCTCAGTAAAAAGTTATGGCTATTTTAGTAATCTATACAGTGCTGTTACGAATTTAGCCGACGGGAAAACATTAAATGTGTTGTTTTTGTGTTTTTTACCTCCAAGAAAATCCTAAACGAATTTCTTGACTAATAAAAGGCTCAAAACAATCATATTTCCATCTTAGTCCATCATTCTCTTCTCTATCAAACCCTAGGGCAAAATCCTAAGGAAAAATCAAAGCAGAAGACTCCCTTCAAGATTCTTTTAATCTTTTTCATGATTTTTCTTCAAGAGATTTCAAGAAACTAATTCAAGATTCTCAAGAAAGGTTTTCTTGATCGTTTACCTTCAATCTAGGGTTTCAAGGCTTCTAATCAAGTTCTTCTTCAAGATTCTTCAAGAACCTTGTTCTTCCTGGTATGTAAGGCTATCATAGTGTTGGCCTAGTTCATCCTCACGCCCTACATCTTCTTTCAAATCAGTAAAAGAGAAATCTAGGATTCTACCCCTAGATTTGAGTATTATTGAGATAAGTTGACTTGAGTTCTTGAGTTCATGGTTCTTTTAAAAATTCTATTTCTAATTATTGAGTTTCTATATTTTTATTGAGATCCTTGAGTTGATTTGTTCATGTATATAATTCAGCACGAAGCCTATTTTGAGTTATAAATCTTGAGAAGTTTTTTCAAAGCCAACACTTGAGTTCTTAAACTGACTTTTGAGAAAGTAAAGATGAGTTTTGAGAAAAGAGTTTTCTAAAACATGATTAGTATGACAATCGAGTATGTCATCAATGTATGAGCAGTATGGTATCTAGATATACCATTAATGTTTATGCAGTATGAATTCCTGAGTCATCAATGATCATATTATAATATGATTTTGAAATATTTTTGAGAAAGAGCAGAGTTGAGTTCATTTTATTTAAAATGATATATGGAAACTAAGTATTCCCAAGAGTAAATGTTTTCACATTTAAGATGAGAGGAAACTGAGATTTCCAAAACAGTTTTGAGCAATTTGAGTATCATCTCTTTTAAGAAAAATATTTTTGAGTAATTATCTCAAATCACAGAAAGAGTTATGTTTTTAAACATATGAGCTAGTATATTTTGGGAGTAGTATTGAGCACCGATATGGGGGAGAGTTCAGATAACTCACAGCCCCATAAACCATGTGGCCAACGTGGGTAGAAAGGGTCATACTTTTTAGATGATTCCTTAATACTTTTTAGCATAGTCTAACGGATCCACTTAGTGAGTAGGTCTTATACCCTGGAAACGTATATGACAGTTCTGGCAGCGTGGGTGAGACACTTTATCATCACATAGCTCATAGTGATGGTTGTCGATTAGAGAAACTCCCACATAGATATTTGTATTTATATATACACATAGTTTACTTGTATTTTCATATACAAAAAGAGTTTATATTGTATCCTTGCATACAAACTGAGTATATTGTATTCTTAAATACATTGAGTTGCTTTCTATTGTTTTAAAAGTTTTTCATATATTGCATCTCTTATTGTTGCTTTATATTGAGTTGAGTATCCAGAGTTTGAGTACCACGAGTCGAGTGTCTTATTATTGAGTTGAGTCTTATTTCACTGAGTTGAATATCTTATTATTGAGTTGAACCTTATTTCACTGAGTTGAATATCTTATTATTGAGTTGAGTCTTATTTCACTGAGTTGAATATTTTATCTTTGAGTTGAATATCTTATTCCTGAGTTGAGTTAGTTGAGTGAGTTGTGAAGAGGTAAGTATGTTTCATTTTTATAAAGTTAAAGCTATGTTATGCTTTAGAATTCCCCTTACATGCTCGTATATTCCACGTACTAAGTCATTTGGCCTGCATCATCAAATGATGCAGATACATATATTCAGGGTCATCAACAGGTGTTTCATTGATACCACATGCAATTTGAGTTAGCTATGGTGAGCCTCTTTGCTTCCGGAGGGTTCCACTTGTACTTTCAGTTATATCAGTTGTTAGGATGTCATGGGTCTTGTCCCGACTTCCATCTTCGTTAGTTAGAGTCTTCATAGATAGAAAGTAGAGTTTGAGAAGTCTATTTCATTTATCTTATTAAATGTTTTAAAGACTTGAGTTTCCTATTGTTGGCTAGTTGAATATTCCATTTATATTCAGAGTAAATTATTTGAGTTAATGCTTTGTATTTGAGTTTCATGAATTTTATTTAGTTTTTAAGCTTTTGTATGCTTGAGTTAGTCTTCCACTTGTAGTTAGCCAGGATGAGGGTTCGCTTGGGGACCAACAATGATTCTTGAGTGCCGGCCACATCCAGGGTGTAGACTCAGATCGTGACATGTATAATAAATTTTCTTTTTATTTACATGTAGGTCATACTTTTTATTACTTGAATTTTAGTGTAAGAACTTGAAAAAAAAATTCAAGTAATGCAAAATTTATATCAAAAGCTCATTGTGAAATTGCTAAAAAGTTATTTTTAAATTTTCTTTAATGTAAAACTTAATGGTTTTTATTTTCATTACGCCCATGAAATTTTATTTTATAACCTCTAAAATAAGTTATAGTCATGTTCATGTTGGTATTATGTATTGTAGTCCTATAAATAGAGATATTGTAATACTTTGTTGAAATGAGCACCTTAGCATTTTAAGTTTTCATGTTTTCAGTACTTATTATATTGATGCTTTGATTTGACTTATAAAAATAAGATGAAGGCTATTGAATGGTGATTGTGTCTTGTGGATATTGACTAGAGCCCGTAAGATTGTATATTGATTTCATATTTTTTAAAATATTTTAATAATTAAGTCGTACAAATGATGTTGTATTATTTATATATTTATTTATTTATTTTAGTTCTCTCACGATTTCTTTTTATTTAATATTTTATATAAAGTTTTGATTGTCATAAATTTATAATTTCTGTTGGTTCAAAATAGTAACTTATGACTTTGTTGGACATATATATCTTTTTTCTTCTCCTTCTTTTGGCCTTTTACTTCCTCAATAATGTCTATATATAATATTTTTTTCATGAATTTTCACTTACAAATCCTTCACTATAGGTTTTAAATAACACTAAAATCTAAACAATAATGTCTCAAGTCTCTAGAAATTTTCATCTTTACTATAATCTTTGGCTAATAATTCTATTTATTTTCTTATATTTTTTTCCCCACAATTTCTCTAATTTTTATTGTAGAATAATAAATATATCAATTAACCGTTCTTTCATAGTCTTGAAAGACAAACTTAATGGTAGTTATTTTCATTACTCTCATATATTTTATAATCATAACCTCTGAAATAATTAATAGTCATATTCATGACATTATTTGTTATTCATATTATAGTCCTATAAATAGAAGCATTGTAAGACTTTGGAGAAATGATCTATTAGCCTTTTAAATTATTATGTTTTCAGTACTTATTTTATTCATTCTCTAGTTTGATTTGAAGAATAAAATGAAGCCTATTGAATGGTGATTGGCTTGTGGGGATGGATGTTGTGTTTATTGATTTCATATTTATTCTTTTTATTTTATAATGATTAAGATTGTAAAAATAATATTGCATTTTATTTGTAGTTCTCTTTATGATTTTTCTTTGTTTTGTATTTTATATAAATTTTTATTATCGTAAGTTTGTATTTTCTTTTGGTTCAAAAAAGTAACATATGACTTTGTTAGAGGTCATCTAACTGCTAACCAAACATTTTTCTCTATAAAATTAATTATATGTGAATAAATATATGTTTACATCTTATCGCCCTTCATAACCGCGTGAAACACGGACAAATTCACTAGTGTATAAATAAACTCTAATGAAAAATGATAGTGCCATGAATAACTTTTTAGATATTTGTATCTGAAATTGATATGATAGAGTTTTCATAACACTATGTTCTTGAGACAACTTTGTTCATTTTTTGTCATTACTTTTACACATTTTATCCTTCTTCTTTTTTAAATTATTTAAAGATTATTTTGGCTTCTTTTTTTGTGTTGTTAGTTGTTACCTTTCTCAAATAGTATTATAATACTTTTTCCTATGTTATTGATTATTAATACCTTTCTCAAATAATAATTATAATATTTTTTCTATGTTATTAGTTATGTATTAAAAATTATTTGCAAAATCATTAAAAGTTTTACTTTTGCTTATTTTCTTAGTAATAAAGATGCATGTCCCATAGATTCATGGGACTTACATCCCCGTGTCTCGAGGGTTATGTCTCATCACGTGCAACATAAAATGCCTCGCTTCACGCCTTGCATTTTAAAACACTGAAGAAGTATTTACGAGGAGAATAATTATGAACGATCTAGGTTTTCAATTTTGAGTTATAGATGATTGATTTTTTCTTAGATTTCTGATTGGACACATTGAATTGGACACCCTTACCATTGCAAAACAAAAGGCCCATTAGCTCAGTTGGTTAGAGTGTCGTGCTAATAATGCGAAGGTCGCAGGTTTTTCGACTTACATGGGCCAAAACAGGTTTCTATTTTTTCTCGGATTGCCTTATTTTTATTACTCTATGTATCAAACTTTGTCATCACCTACCGTCCTATATATACCAAGCCAAATAAAATTAGCAATTTTTTTTATCATGGTGTGAATAAATTTTGATTCATATTATATGATATTTATAATTTTTACAAATTAAAAATAGTGTTAAAAAGGCAGGGAAGTGAGACGAGATATTTTACTTAGCACAGGACAAGGCGTAAGTCCTGAGACATGGGGCATAAGTCCCAGGAATCTCTAAAATTTTAAATTACAATATAGTAAAATAATGTTATAACACAAAATTATAAAATATATTAGGAGTCTTCAAAAATTTAAAATACAATATAGTAAAATAATGTTATTATAACACATAATTCTAAAAATACTTTAATGGTTTAACATAATTACAAACATGAGAGAAGAAGTTCAAAATAGTCCCTTATCTTTAAGTCAAGACTGAAAGTCATCCTTGAGTTTTCACATGGAGCATTAATGGTCCCTCATGTTTGCAATATTGGTAATATTTTGATCCTCTCTCAAACTTTTGCCTATTTTTTAACATTGACTTTATCTACAATTTATATATGAAATGTTTAATCGTCTTTTTATATATTTAATAGAAATAATAACTCTATGCAAGAGAAGGTGAGAAGAAGAATACCTTGTTTTGTTTAGTAGAAATGTTATTGCAGCTAAAATCGAGAGGTTAATCACGTCAATCACCTTGTTCTATTCGGTAGAAATATTATTACATCTCAGATGCCAAGGTGTTCTTAGTTTATCTTCAATAATATTTCTACCGAATAGAACACAGTATTCTTCTTCTCACCTTCTCTACATGGAGTTATTATTTTTACTAAATATATAAAAAGATGATTGAATATTCCATACATAAAATTATGCACAAAATCAACGTTAAAAAATAGGCAAAAATTTGTGGGAGGACCCAAAGTGCACCAATATTGCAAACCTGATGGACTATTAGTGCTCTATATGAAAACTCAAGGATTACTTTGAGTCTTAACCTAAAGATAAGGGACTATTTTAGGCTTTTTCTCCAAACATGATTAAGGAAATTCATAGAAAATAAACTTCTAACATGATTTTACTGGTATAAATAATGTAATGATAAAATATATTATGAGATGCAAATCAACTCCAATATCTTAACTTTCTAATACTAAAAGAAACATTATTTCTAAAAATATATTACTATCATACTATAAAATTTACCCCCTAAAATATAATAATCAATAAAACTTATTAGTTTTATAATAAAAACATCACACTATCATGAGATAAAATAAAATTACTTTCAAATAGCTAAATAATAAAATATTATAATTTTTAGACATATGACAAAAACATGAAGACTAATGACAAGTGAAGAAGTCAAATTTCGATGAGCAAAAAATATTATGTAATATATTATCACCCTCGCAGTGTTACAGGATTGTCAATATGAGATACTATAACTTGTTATTTGAACTACTCCCAATTTTCTTATTTTTATAGATGAAAACACTATTACATATCATTCATTTATTAAAGAATTATGAGGGGAACCAATGTTAACTACTGAATATAACCAAGGGTAGATCTATAGGTAGCGGTGGGGGTGCCACCGCACCCAGTGACCTCGGTGGAAATTTTGTTTACATATGTATATACGTATAAGATATATTATAAATAGTAAACTTGCCACCCACAGAACAAATTGATGGTATGGTGCCACTGGTGGCGAGTAGTGTTTTCCCCCCCAGGTGCTTGTCACGACGCGAGCATACACCCTGGACGTGGCCGGCACTCGAGAACCATTGCTAGTCCACAAGTGAACCCTCATCCTGGTTGACGACAAGCGGAAGACTAACTCAAACATACAAAGCTTAAACGGAATAAAATTCATGAAACTGAAATACAAAGCTTTAACTCAAATGAAAAACTCTGAATAAAATAATATCTTCAACTAGCCAAAAAATAGGCAACTCAGTCTTTAAAAAATTTAACAAAATAAATTAACAGACTTCTGAACTCTATTGTCTATCTATGAAGCTTCTAACTGACAAAGATGGAAGTCGGGATAAGACCCATGACATCCTAACAACTGATATAACTGAAAGTACAAGTGGAACCCTCTGGAAGCAAGGAGGCTCACCATAACTAACTCGAACTCCATACAGTATCAACAAAGCCCTTGTTGATGACCTTGAATACATGTATCTGCATCATGAAACAATGCAGGCCAAATGCCTCAGTATGTGGAATGTACGAGCATGTAAGGAGAAATCTAAAGCATAAACATAAGCTTGAACTTTGATAAAAATGAAACATACTTACCTCTTTTCAAACTTGCTTAACTCAAGGAATACTCAAGGATACTCAAAACTACTCAAACTTACTCAACTCAGAAGTACTCAAGGATAAGATACTCAACTCAGTAATAAGGTTATCAACTCAGTGAAACTCAACAATAAGGTACTCGACACAATGAAGCACATATCAAATCATGATACTCAACTCGAAGGTACTCAACTCAAGATACTCAACTCATGATACTCAAGGATAAATCAATAGTAAAAGATGCAATATATATAGAAAGCTGTAAAACTGTAGATAGCAACTTAATGTATTGAAAAATACAATAATACTCAGTGTGTATATAAAAATACAATATAACTCTGTGGGAGTTTCTCTAACCGACAACCATCAATATGAGTTATGTGATGATACAACATCTCGCCCATACTGCCAGAACTGTCATGTACTTTGCCAAGGTATAAGACCTCTCAACTAAGTGGATCCACTACTCTGTGTTAAAAAGAACTAAGGAATCATCTAAAAAGTATGATCCTTCTACCCACGTCGGCTACATGATTTATGGAAACTTGAGTTATCTGAACTCGTCTCCATATCGGTGCTCAATACTACTCCCAAAATATACTCAGCTCATATGTTTTAAAAACATAAATATTTCTGTTGTTTGAGATTATTACTCAAAATCTTTGTCTAAAAAGAGATGTTACTCAACTGCTCAAAACTCTTTTGAAAATCTCAGTTTCCTCCTTTTTTAAATGTGAAAACATTTACTCTTGGGAATACTTAGTTTCCATATATCATTTTAAGGAAAATGAACTTGACTCTACTCTTTCTCAACTCAAGTACTCAAGTCTTAAAACAAGTTTAGAAAAAGTTGAAAAAGACTTCTCAAAATAGGGTTCATGCCGAATGATGGACGTGAACAACTCAATTCAAGGTTTTCAATAACCCTACAAAGAACTCGAAACTCAACAACTCAAAACTCAAGAACTTTAATAATACTACTCATTTCAAGAATGCTCATCTCATAAGGTTATGCAGAATTATGGGCATGAACAACTCAACTCAAGGACTCAATGGTACTCCTCATCTCAAGATTTCTCGACCTATATGGTTCATGTGGGATTATGGGCATGAACTACTCAACTTAAGGGCTTCATGGGTAACATGTAATAGTTCCATGATTAGGAATATAATCTCAGAAGGGTTAGGAACTCAATATTCAAGACTTATAACTTAAATATACTACTCCTCTCAAAGATACTCAACTTATGGGTTCATGCGAAATTTATGGGCATGAACGACTCGACTCGAGGGTCTACATAACAATATGGAACTCATGTATTCAATTCTTCTCATTATTTATAGTCACTTCCTCAAAACTTAGCTCAAATCGATAGTTGATATCAAAGGATTCACAATTGAACTCAAAGACTTTCTTGAACACTACTCTTAACTCTCTCTTGAATGTGAATTATGAATCCAAGAGTTATGGTTCATAATATGAAGGATATCATGATGATAAAGTAGACTCATGAATACATTCTCCTCATTCTCATACTCACTTGCTCGAGTCTTGAAACAAGTTACTAGAAGTTGTAGAAGACTCCACAGAAGGACTAAAAGGGACTTTCTTAGAATGTTCGAAAGAATTCTCAAAAACTTAAATCTTAAATCTACCTTGAATTTGAATTATGAATTCAAGGTTATGATCATGTTATGGATGATTTCTAGGTGTTTAGAAGTAGCTTAGAGTGTTTAGGATCAAAGAGGAGTAATGATACCCTTCGAAGAAACTCAAACAGAGCAACTGACTACAAACTGGACGGGACAGGTGACCCTGGAGCACTGAATGGCGCGGGGAGCCAGCCCCTAAACTTCAGATCATACTTTGGGATGCACTGGCTGGCGCGATGTGCCAGGCCCCAACCCAGAAAACCCGACGAATTTCTTTGCACGTTTTCTTACCCTAACTCACCTAAAATCGAACGGTTTCTTCCCCAATCACTTGGATTCAATTACTTAACATAAGTACACTCTAATCTACTCAATACAGCCCTCAAAACACGCACTTTCATCTCAAGAAATTATGAAAACCCCAACACAACAAGATTTAGGATGAACTTCAAGAACACTTCTCAAGAACTCATTAAAAACTCTAATATTTCAACTTCAAGAATGAAATTTCGTTGAAAATAGCATGATTGACGTGTGGGTGAACAAAACCAATACTATGGAAGCTTAAATACCTCTTAGGGAATAAACCCATTACGAAAATCCGCACCAAAATGCAAGATTCTCGACGAACGCTTTGATTCTCTCCTCTTTTCTCCTTTTTTTTCTCTTCTTTAACTTTCAACTAAAACCCTAGGTATATATTAGGATTATAAAACTGAACATAATAGGATTAGACCCTTAAAACCTTACTAAAAACAAATTAAATCTGATTTGGTAAGGAAAAGACCAAAATACCCCTTACTATTTTCGGGTAACTTTTCTTAACTGGACAACCTGACTTCAAAAGGGCAAATCTCACTCATCCGACCTCGAAACTTAGCAAACTCGATGGCGTTGGAAAGATAATTCAAAGACCTTTCATTTTACATCTCATGACACACCTAACTCATCTTGTACTGAGAGTTATGGTTGTTTGAAGTTGACTCAAATCTTAGAAGAACTTAGGAAGGACTTGAATGAACTCTCCTTACTTACAGTACGCAGGATCAATTCCTGATGGGTACGTTTTGAATATACTACACATTTTTCTTTTGCAAATAAAATAGAATCCCCACAAGGATTCGAACCTGTAACGTTACTCCAATTAAAAAATGCCATTACCATTAGGCTATGGGTACAACTTGATGAAATATTCTTTACTTCGGAATATGTTAACAAGTTGTAAAACTTCTTCATTTGTATTTTGCTTTATTTTTTTATTTTTTATTTTAAACATAAAATATTATTCTTTTCAATTTAATTTATGTGATATACTTTCTTTTTAAGATTATTTCAAAAGAATATCACTTTTCCATTATTAGAAACAATTTTAATTTGTAATTCTCCTTTTACCCTTATGAAAATATTTAGTCATATAAATGATTAAGATTTCTTTTCGATCTTTTCCTTAATATTTTTTTTTCTTTATGTTAAAAGAAATAATAATTATTTTTATTTATTTATGTTATATTCGGTACACTAGTAGAGAATTTTTTTTTCTAAAAATATGTACGTACATATCTAACGCAAAATAAGAAAAATGTAAAAAAAATTAAAATTTGGAGCGGAGGGTTAAATAGGATGGGGTAAATTTTTTATTTTTTTAAAAATAAAATAATATCAATTTTTTTGGAGGGATGAGTGGGTGTTTTTTTTTTTTGGAGGGGGGGGGCGTGAAGTATGAATTTTTTTAAAAGATTTTATAAAAGATATTTTTAATAAAAGATGGGGGATTGTGTCACGACCTAGACCGTCGTGATTGGCACCCACACTAACCCTTCGGTGGGAGAACCACTACTACAACCCAAACTAACAACTTAACCAAAACTAAGGCATTTAAAGATATGAAAGCAGGTTTAAATGCTAGGAAAAAGAAATAGGGAGTTCCCATAAACTCCAAACAAAAGTCTAATAAAAACAAATGCGGAATAATACCTAGAACCTGAAAGTCTAATCTAAAGTTCAACCATAAGTCTAAACAAGAAGGGGTACAACCCCAAACTAACATTCGGATAACTAACTAGAAAGTCTAAGTCTAAAATGGTGGACATAAATAGAAAGAGAACTCATGGAAGCCCAGAAGAACTGGCTCACCCTTGAATTCGAACGATCACTAATCTTCTAAACGAGGTCTGTCATAGCCGCCTGAAGATGCCTTATATTCAACAAAGAAAGAGTAAGTGCAGTATCAGTACACAACCACAGTGTACTGGTAGGATCACGCGGATATCCCACTAAGTGCAACATCATAAGACATTACAATATAAAAATAACATGCATACATCGAACATATACAATATCAATATCATTTACGAATAACAATCAAGTTCACAATTCTCAAGATATACAGTTATGTCAAGTCATTGGTCCTCTTATGGAACTCAAACCCAAACTGTTAGTATACCAGTTTGTGGTACTCGATCTAATGTTTATGCCGGAACATGGCAACCGATCCCATGTTTATGCCAAAACGTGGCAACCGATCCAAGTTAGTGTGTCGAAACGCATCACCCGATCCATTCAACAAGCCACAATCACAATCACAAGTATTTTCTCATAATCATACAATCGAATCATGATTCCATGGCAAACAATTAATCAATCATCCTCATTTATGAATAGTGTGATTAATAATGCAACATTCGCATACATACATGTATTATAATGAAGCAAGAACAAACATACATCACACAACATGAAATCACAACCATCACCTACCTCAAAACAAGCTTAAATCCCCTAAGAAACTTGATTCTTCCCTTTCCGGATTCGTTTCTCTTGTTTTTGGTCTACAAACAATTAATATAACACGGTATCAATACAAAATATCTAATTACCTGAATTAAAGTCAACACTATAAACCCTAGATCAAACCCTTGATCTCCATACCTAGATTAGGGATTTTTCCACCATAATTTCCAGATCAAAACCCTCCCCCATCGATAATTACCCACTAGATTACATTTTACGGACCGAAAAATGGATTCGAGGAGTTAAAACCTTACCTTTAGCCTTAAGAATGGTGGAAAACTGTCAAGAAAGCACCTGGGGTCGTCTCCTAGCTCTCAAAGTCAAAACTTGCAGAATAAAATGATTTTGGGGTTTATTTCTGACTTAAATCGCGACTGTCCCACCACAGCGGTCTTCAGCCTGCCACAGCGGCCCCGCCCTGGCGGGAATAATTCCACCACAACGGCTTGCAAGAACCAGTGAGTCGATTTAAGAATTTCAAACTCCCATTTCACAACACACCTTCATTTCATGACACTCAGAAAATATTCGTTCAAGCTAAGATCAATTTCGGGAGTTCTACTAGCCCGAATTCAATTTCGTAAAGTCATACGTTTTCTTAACGTCTTATCTATCTACTAATGTGATCAAAATCATAATCAAATCACCTAATTGTTACCAGATCTCCCTAGACTTTACTGACTCCGATTTCGTCCAGATCTGGACTTGGTTGGGAAATTCCAAGTTACTAAGAAAAAGTTTTCAGGCCCAAATTTTTTCCCCGTTGGCTTTTCTATAACGACGGGAACAGATCGTTACAATAGATACCAATTTACCCATCACTCATCCCCGAGTGACAAACTTAGGAAAAACAGGTTAAATAAAGAATGTACTAGTACCTGAATCGACGAACAACTGGGGATACTAGTCTCACATGTCCTTCTCATTTTTCCAAGTAGCTTCCTCAACTGGACGATACTTCCATTGAACTTTTACGGACTTAATCTCCTTGATCCACAGCTTACGCACATTACGATCAATAATTGCAACTGGTTCCTCCTCATATTGGAGGTCTTTGTCTAACACAACTGAGTCTCATTTTATGATGTAATCCCCGTCACCATGATATCTCTTCAACATGGACACATGAAATATCAGGTGAACCCCCGATTAGTTGGGAGGTAAAGCCAATCTATAAGCCATTGGCCCTACACAGTCAAGAACCTCAAAGGGACCAATGTAACGAGGACTAAACTTGCCCTTCTTGCCAAATCTCATCACCCCTTTCATGGGTGATACCTTAAGAAGAACATTTTCACCAGTTTGAAATGTCATATTTATTACCTTATGGTCTGCATACTTTTTCTGTTTACTCTGGTCCGTTAAAAACTTAGCTTGGATGCTCCTCACTTTATCTTGAACATCCTTTACTAACTCAACCCCCAAAGGTTTCACATTTCCAGCCTCAAACCATCCTATGGGTGATCTACATCCCCTCCCATAGAGTTCCTCAAATGGTGCCATATCTATGCTAGAGTGGTAATGATTGTTATAGGAGAACTCACACAATGGTAAGAACTTATCCCAATGTCCCCCAAAGTCAATCACACATGCCCTCAACATGTCTTCTAACACTTGAATAGTCCTCTATGACTGTCCGTCCATCTGTGGATGGAAGGTTGTACTAAAAGTAAGTTATGTGCCCAATTTCTCATGCAATTTCCTCAAAAACTTGGATGTGATTGGATACCACGATCTGAGATGATAGAAAGGGGAACCACGTGTAACCTTACTATCTCTTTCACATACACCTTAGCCAATTGTTGCGCATTATAATCTATTTTGACCAGAATAAAATGGGTTGAATTAGTCAATTTGTCAACCACAATCCTAATAGAATCAAACTTCCCCAAAGTATTGGGAAGACCAACCACAAAGTCCATAACTATCCTTTCCCACTTTCATTCCGGAATCGACATTCTTTGAAGAAAACATGTATGCCTTTTATGTTCGTACTTCACTTGTTGGCAATTTTGACACTTAGCCACAAACTCCAGTACATCCTTCTTCATGCCAAACTACCAATAAAGTTTCTTCAAATCTCGGTACATCTTGGTCACACCCGGATGAATAGAATATCGCAAACCATGGGATTCTGTCAATAATTTCTGAATTCAGTCATCCATTCGAGGAACACAAATCCTTCCTTTAAAACTGAGCACACCTTCCACATCAATAGTGGTCTGTTGTGCCTGACCACTCACAGTCTTCTTTCTAAGCTCATTCAAATTTTCATCCTCAAACTGCTTGGCCTTGATCTCCTCAATAAACGTGGCCCTAACCTCAATGCTAGCTAACACTCCACCTTTTTTTGAGATGCCCAACTGCATGAATTTAGACTCCAAGGTCTGGATTTCCTTAGCCAAAGGTCTTTTAGTTACAATCAAGCGAGCTAAACTACCTATACTCACCATTTTTCGACTCAAGGCATCTTCCACCACATTAGCCTTACCCAGATGGTATTGAATGGTGACATCATAATCCTTAAGTAACTCCATCCACCTTCTTTGTCTCAAATTCAGATCCTTTTGAGTGAACACATGTTGTAAACTACGATGATTAGTAAACACCTCACACTTAACACCATAGAGGTAATGTCGTCAAATCTTAAGAGCAAACACTGCCGCTGCCAACTCCAAATCATGTGTTGGGTAATTTCTCTCATGCACCTTCAACTATCGTGATGCACAAGTTATAACATTCTTATCTTGCATTAACACAACACCCAAACTCGAATGTGAAGCACCGCAATAAATAACAAAATATTTACCTTCCACCGATAGTGCTAGAATATGTGCGGTGGTCAAAAGAGTTTTGAGCTTTCGAAAGCTCTCATCGTATTTTTTGGTCCATTCAATTGGTATCTCCTTTTTGGTCAAATTTGTCAAATGCGTGGCCATGGAAGCAAAGTTCTTCACAAATCGATGATAGTAGCTAACGAGCCCCATAAAATTCATAACTCCAGTCAAAGAGCTAGGCGAAACCCAATTCTTAACTGCTTCAATCTTTTGGGGATCTACCATTACCCCTTCTTTTGAAACTACATACCCCAAATATGCAACCGAAGTCAACCAAAATTCACACTTAGAAAATTTTGCATACAACTTTTGTTTCCCAAGAACACCCAGAACAATACGAAAATGGTCTAAGTCTGAAATGGTGGACATAAACAGAAAGAGAACTCATGGAAGCCCAGAAGAACTAGCTCACCCTTGAATTAGAACGATCACTAATCTTCAAAATGAGATATGTCAATAGCCGCCAGAAGATGCCCTATACTCAACAAAGAAAGAGCAAGTGCAGTATCAGTACACAACCACAGTGTACTGGTAGGATCATGCGAATATCCCACTAAGTGCAACATACATAAGCCATTACAACATAATAATAACATGCATACACCGAACATATACAATATCAATATAACATATAATTTGTGTAAGAACGTGACACCTGGTCTAGTCAGCACAACCACAGTCACAATAACACCCATAATGAACAGTGCACACAGTCACATAATCAAGTAACAGGTTCATGGCATGTAATTGTTCACACATAATGATTTCATTAGATTTGATTTATGTTTCTCTATTCACATACACGCATGCATACAATTGAGCAATTTACATGTATATATCACACAACAGGAAGTCGAACCATTACCTACCTCGAAACCAAGCCTGAATACTTCTAAGACACTTGAGCCTTCCCTTTTCGGAGTCTTTCGGTTTGTTCTTGGTCTAAAATAAGTAATTAATGCAAGGATCAATAAACAAGGCTTAATTTACTCAGATTATAACAAAACACTAACCCAAGGCCAAACCCTCCCCCAACGATAATTAACAAGGATACTAAGTTCTAATAATCAAAATATGAATTAGAGGAGTAATTAACTTACCTTTAGCATGAGAATTCGTGGGAATTTGATAAGAAACTTCCTTGGGTCGTCCCTTAGCTCTTAAGAACGAAGTTACAGAAAATAATATTTTTGGAGTTTTTCTCTGATTTAAGTCGCGACTGACCCGCCACGGTGGGCCCCATCCCGCCACAATGGCTTGCACGGAGACAAAAACTCGGAATTTGAGTTCCAAGCCCCCATTTCACAACACACCTTCAAACCTGAACGTTCTAAAACTATCCTTTCACGGCAATAACAGTTTCAGGAGTTCTACTCGCCTGAATTTAATTCCGTAAAGCCGTACAGGCTCCTTAACGTCTTGGCTATCCACTCACATGATCAAACTCATAATTAAATCCCCCATCCATTATCGGATTGCCCTAGACCTCACCTGACTCAGATTTCGTCCAAGTCTGGCCTAGACTAGAAATTTCCAAGTTACTACTCAGAAGTTTTCTGGCACAAATTCCTTCCCCATTAGATTTTTCATAATGACGGAAGCAGGTCGTTACATAAGGTAAGTGGTTGAACTTTCTATTACCTAATTGAACAATCATGTTGTACATTCTCAAGATTAAACAATAGTTCAATCATAAATGTAGATAGTAAGTTGCTTATATCCAAGAAAAATGAGGAAAAAAAGAAATTCTATCCAATATATTTCTTCCATTCTAATTTATGTCATATTTCATTGTTAGTCTATTCCAAAAGAAAGTGTCATCTTTTAATATTAGAAATAATTTAATATTCAATTTCTCATTTTATTTTAATGAAATAATTTATATCCATAAACATAATTAACTTATATAAGATCTCAAAATATGTCACAAAAACATTACGCTGAAAGTTTAAACTATGTTTGGATTATTGTTACTCATTGTATTGTATCGTTACCATATCTACAATATTTATTTTGACTACTACTTAAAATGTACTGTATTGTATTGTTAAAGTTCGTTGTTGCGTAACAATGAAAACCCCCATTTTATGGAACAATCGATTTGGTGTGTTCCCATTGTTACTTAATTTCTTTTTTCAATCATACCCTTACATAATATTTCATAATATTATTTTACCTTTTAACCCTATATTATTTAATTTTAGTCAAACCTCCTACCCAAGAATAATTAAGGATATTTTAGTAAATTTATAAATTATAATATAGTATGATACAGTCAAACCAAACAATAAAAATGTTATTAAACAGCAACAAATAATACACTCTAGTCAAACATTGTATCTATCGTACAGTACAATATAGTACAATACAATACAGTACATTATGACAATGATCTAAACAGAGTATAAAGGACTAATGTAATGTAACCTATATGATGTCAATATATAACTATGACAAAATCAAGAAGTTAAAAAAAGCACATTACAAGAATACAACACCTAAAATTCTTTATGTAGGATAGAAAAAAGGTTTATTTTATGATTCATACTACTAATATTCATTGTATGAGATTTCTTTTCTCAATAAAAAATACTCGACCTAAAATTTGTGAATCCATAAGTGTTAGATATTAAAACGTACCTTCTAGGACCGTACGTCCCATTAGCATGATTAGAAATCATAATTTTATCATGAATCTAAGCACAAAAAATGAAGTAAGAATTGATTTAATTTCTAGACTTGGCTGGCGTTTAGATTTTAGACCCACAAAGTATCTCAGCAAGTTGGCAATAATCATTCTATATTCAATGGATGATACATTATTTTTAATAATTGTAGAACAATATTAAGTCTCGAAACCCCAAAAAAATTGCCAGTTTAGTGTTGTTTTGCCGGTTGTTAGACCCTCAATACTGCAATTTTCAAACCCAAATTTCAATGGGAATCAAATAATACACTTCAGATTGTGATCTAAAATTTACATTATATATCAATGTTTTGGTTGTTAAAGGAATATAAATAAATAATCCACTGGAACAGACATGCATCAAATTCAAAGACCAAGTGATAGACAAGAGTAATTAAATGCACGTGCATGCATAAGTAGATTTGTTGTACTCACTTGAAAAATAAACATGCAATCCAATCAATAATAAGATTATTTAGAATTCCTATTACTTACTAAAAACAAAACAGAAAGGAGGTGAAGTTAGCGGTTACGATAACAAAGACTAGAGGATTTTAAACATTTGCATGTTGATTTAGAGGACAAAGGCGGAAATAAAAAATTGTGCTATATTCCGATATTTTTAAGGGACTTGATCTCACGAACTTCATATATCCCCTTTCTACTCAATCCAAAAACAAGATCGGACGTTATCCCGGTTCGTCTCCATTTTGTGAAACTATTCCTCAAGCAAGGCAGCCGATGAAGCATGGCAATCGTCCATGACAGGTCAATGGAGAATGTAAAGTTGTCACATCTACTGTAGTAGGTGGACACGGCAGTAGAGATGCAGAGTTCTCAGCCAATAATGTTTTAGTGGGTTGTTTTGTGCATCGTATATTTGTCACTTTGAAAAGAACCAACTTAGTTTTTGCATAGCAAGAATTTAAAAAGCAAAAGACACTCTCTGAAGTAAGAACAACCTCATATGAACAGCAAGGAACCCGATCGAGTGATTTGTCAAAAAGTCTTCAGTTGTTTGTTGAAAGTGGTGTCTTGTGTTGAAACATTGTAATATCTATTCCTAATCTATAAAGAAACATAGATTATTTTAACTGTAATCTTGTTAAGTCGAGTTCATGACTAGAGTTAGTTGTGGTGTGATGGTTGAAGTCTATATTAATTAACTAGATGTAGTTAATATAGTGGGCAATAGGGTTACTGTTCTAAATCATGTAATAGAGTTGTTACAAGTTGTAGGGTTAAGAGTTTAGTTTTGTGATTACCATATTCACAAATTGCTTGAAGTTAGTGAAGTTAATTGAGAAATCGTGTGTGACAGGTCGTGATTTTCTCCTCCTTGAGCAAGGAAGTTTTCACTTAAATATTCTTTCACTTTTAAAGTGTCACTTGACAATATACTATTATCAAAATATTTCTTTCGCAAGTATTTTTCTGAAGAAACACTTTAATTCTTTACCAAAGTGTCAATATGACTCATCGCCCAATGAAAAATTGCAGTTCCAAGAGCAATACTCAATTGAGTATTATTGTTTATGTAATTTTCTAATTTATTTGTATGAATTTTTTAGTAGATCTATGAGCATCACTAACACTATGTATGAAAAATAACAAAGATGCCACATTTTAAAAAAAATATATATTGAGATTTGTCCAATTACGGATGAACTCCATTTTTTAAAAAAAAAAAACTATTGTAGTTCATGTACTTAAGACACATTTTTTATTTTAAATTTTTTTAGGGTTCGTCCGTAATGTGCGAACTCCTTAAAAAAATGTTGCATTTCATTTAGTTACGGGCAAACTCTAATACTTTTTAAAATAAAATAAAATTGAACCAACTAAGGCAAGGAAGAACGTCTACGTTTCTTTTTTTATGAACATATTTTTTGCACACCAAAAATAATCGCATTCATCATTTTCTTGAAAAAACAAAATAAGAAAATAAGTGAATCTCCAAATATTTTGAAGTGAACAAGTTAATTTCTTACCTTTAAACGCGCACAACTCCAAAACTTACGATCGAAATTTCTTGGAGTCCTCGATGTTTTCATTTTACAATCTTTACATTTACAAACATCTGGTTCAATTGAATATACAGACTTTTTGGATTGTTGAGACATAGCAATCAAATTTCAAAAATCAAAATATAAAGTATAAGAAAGTTGAATTGTTGAAAAATTATATGCACAGCGTAAGCATATCAGGATCTTACTGCTTACATGAATAATAGATAATCAAATCGTTTATGCTAGAACACATATAATATGTTAGAACACATAAACTTACTGAAATTTAATTCAAGAATTATCTCTTGAAGCGTGAGCAGATACCATCAAGCGAATCCACGAATTAGACAGACCTTCAAGTGAATCCACAAGATAGGCAACAACTATGGTCTTCTACAGTGAGCCCACGTTCACATCTAAACTCTCTCAATACTTGGGTGGGCAAGTATAAATAGAAAACTAATCAATCTTTCTAGGGTTAGAAGAATCTTTAATTATAGAGATTTCTTCCTAATCCAAAGAGGAGAACAAAACACAGTCTATTTTCTTCAACCAGAAAAAATACACGTTTGTTTTCTTTTTATAAGAAAAAACACCCTTGTCTCCCTTTTTCCCTTTAGAAATAGGATTCTGAGTTCTAGTTAAATATGAGCACTGTAGGGACCGCATAATTAATTACTGAGGCTTCCTATTATGGAAATAATTCCAAATAATTAATTTGAATTTATTCTTACCATAATAAATTACAAATCATTCCACTAGAAATTCGTAATTGCACTCCTCTATTTATATTTCGAAATTCCCCATCAAACACTTATGTAATTCTCCATGTTAAGATTACAGATACTAATCAATAAATTAAATTACTAGCGAATTTAATTTAATGATTAATTTTCTTAATAGCACTACTTAACTTATTTCATGTGGCGGATTAATAAATCCACTTGAAAGGTTTGACACGATGAAAACTTATAAGTATCTCAAAAAGGCATATCAATCAATCTCTATAACGAAACATGGATTCCATCAACTAACTTATTATTTCACCAATATATATTATTATCATCCAATCTACCAGACATATTGACTCATCTCAGAATCTCACCTTTTAATAAATCAAAACGATAATTAATATATACAGATCATAATAGTTATATCAGGATTAAGAATATAAGTACATTTAATAGTTTAGAGAATATGTTTTTGTCAGTCAGTCAGTCTAAAACAACTATCTCTACTCGGTCCTGTTCAATACATACAAAATGCACTAGCACAAAAAGTTGGAACTATACCGTTCTCATAATCAAGATAAATTACATATAATCTTGTGCTACAATCATACCGATGACATGTCCAATTTTCATCCTAGATTGTGAACAAATTACTTTATACTTATAAGAACCGATGATTTAATCCTCTGTGTATAAGCTAAATCTCTACACACTAAATCATCTACTATATAAGTAAACAAACACCATAAACGAATATATGATCTATTAAACTGAGCAAATATTTATTCTATAATAAATATTATATCTTAACATATGGTTAATAGTATATATCCCAACAAAGACGAATGAGAAAATGTGGAGTGAATAACCCATATTTATTGTTAAAGAAAGGGATATAACTTCATATGAGGAAGAAAGAGATTTAGATTCACGTGAGGAGTTAATCAAAAGACGTAGACGAACTACCTTTAAAGTTGGTGTAATATTATTTTGGATGGATCTGGAGTTAACGGAGATGACGATATTAAAAGATGATAGTTATTGTTCGTCCATAAATGGACGAACTGTCCGTTTTAGTGTGTGTTTTGAAGAGTGTCCCTTTTGGTGTTTAGGGTTCAAAAAGTGTCCATTTTGATGTCAGACTCCTCATCGGACTATGTGAGGTTCACCTTTTTTTCGTTCTCACTATTGAAGAAAGTCAAAAGATGGTTAAAAGTTGAACTTGCCAACTCCATCCCTATTGAAGAAAGTCAAAAGATGTTGTAGGTGGATAGGCTCTAGAAAAGACATATGAGGAACTGATACTACTCTTGAATAGGTTGGGTGCCAGAGTCTCAGAGTGCACGAATGAGTCCAATAGATGTCCAGTGAAGAAACCAACATGAATGCTAGAACTTGAAAGGATAAAATGGGATAGAGGGAGTACTTATATATTTTATGGTGGTTTGTAAGAATTATTATGTGTTTTGTGAATGCATGTGAACTTTGAAATAGTGTGGGATATAATTTTACTCTCCCTTTGTGTCTGAAATAATGAAAGTTTGACTTGATATGGATTTCAAAAAAGTAAAAAAGACTTTTTAATTGTGGTACTAAATTAAAGTTATATCCAATGTATTTGATTGCCTTTTGATCTTGTGGTCTTAAATATGACATGTGGAAAACTAAAATTAAATTGTCGCAAAAAAATAAATCATTCCTTTTGAAACAGACTAAAAAAGAAGGTCATATTTTTAAAACGAAGAGAGTAATTTATGACTTGTATGCCTTTTTCATTCAATTTTGAAGTAGTTTATTGTATAATTTGATGTAGTGTGGATTGTATGTGTTTGTTGCAGTTTGATTAATTATTGACTACATCTTTTAGCTTAATTTAGCTAATTATATTATTTATTTATTGAATTAAATAAATTAATTATTAACAGTTGAAAATAATTTAATACCAATTCATAATTTTAAAAATATAGTGAACTCAATAATAAACATTTAAAAATTGAATTAGTTACGTATAAAATCTTAAATTCATCATCTCTATGGGTGGGAGAAAGACCCCAAGGTCTAAAATCTAAGTGAAAGACCATGTGAGTTTTGGATAATAGATCCAAAAGTTCCAATTACATATTTATTGTACATTAATTTTGTGTTAAAACCAAACATATTAGGATTTGAGAGTAGTAATTATCAAACATATATCATCACTTTTGTCCATTTTCATATTAAATTGCTTTAAACTCATTCATATATAATCGAAAGAGAAGTTTTTATTATTATTAAAAAAAAATATTAACAAGCAAAAAGCATAAAGCAAGAAAGGATAACTTGAATATTCAATTACTAAACTTTAAGCAAACAATAATTAGAAAATGGAGCTGACTTATCAAGTCTTAAATTCATGTACTTTTCTTCATTTGTCTCCTTGTACACATCGAAGATTAGATGCATGCATGTCGATAAATTTGTAGATGCATGCATGAAGATTGTGACTTTTTTTTAATGAGTCTTATGAAATCGAGGTATCAAATTAATTAAAATTCTAATATGAAATCAGACATCGTATAATTAAAAAAATAATCTTAGAAGACAATATTGCATTGCATTAATAGTGTAAAAAGATATATACTTTAGCTCATTCTAAAGAGATACAAAAATTGAAAGTAACATTAGGTAGTATATAGGAGAGGGGGGATTTTAAATGTGAGTTGAATGCATGAAATAAAATAGCAACTTCTATGTCAACTTAATTAGGTCTTTAGCCTAATTTACACTCTAAAAATAGTTGTTTCAAAGGAAGAAAGATTGTTCAAGTCGTATCATAATTCAAAAAATCTTATCCCTTACTAATGTAATATATTTTTCTTCAATAATACTCTCTTCACGTCCAAATCTTTTTTCTGAACCGGAACGTACACATTAATTCATGGATTGGTAATTTCCACCTTTCTAAATATGGTGAAAATCATTTATATCCGCCAACATTACCCTCTTTATGGAGGCATATCCAGGAGGGGTCACTTGGTTCATGTGAACCCATGCTCCCCTCAAAAAATCATATATAGTAGTGTTCTATTTTTAAAAAAAATATTTAAACGTAGATGTGTGAACTCACATTTGAAGTATTATAGAATGTCGCGCGATAATGACTGGGTGCACCTCTCTAAGTGAGGCTAGAAATTTAAAGCTTGCGAATGGATTCACATTAGTTGAAGTAATTGGAATCTTGGAATCTGGAATCCCCATTTTGAGGGAATCACCATTTGGAATCTTGTGTTTCAAATACAACAATAGATTGATCGTCCCATTTGTAGCCACGAAGTACTTTCGATATACAACTTTTAAATATAAAAACGTCATTCGTTTTTAAACGATTTTTTTTTTTAAAAAAAACTACAAAATATATGTATGGAAAATCAAGGGCGGATTTAAAAGAGAATTAACGTATTTACGGGAACCCAATACATATGTATATTACAAAAGTTATTGAAATATTTGATTATGAACCCGTTATTATTGTATACATCCTCTATTTCAATTTTCTTGTCTTAATTTGATACCAAGTTTAACAAATTAAAGTAAGAAATATTTTCAAATATTATATTCTTAAATTAAAAATATGTATAATATATCAAAATATTTTTAATTTTGTAGTCATAGATATATCATATGAAAAGTATGAATATAAGAGATAAAATAATATATATATATTTTAAAACAAACTAAAAAAACAATCAGATTTAAACGAAAAGAATATTAATTTTAAATTGCTATAAAATTCATAAACTTTGTTTGTTTAACTTGTGGGAAGGGCAAGGGGGAATAAGGAATTGAATGCAACACACTATACAGCCCGACACTAACAGGTTGGCAAGGCGCTGCCCATTAATGCCAATTACAAAAAAATAATTATAATATGTCTAGTAAAATTTCATGAATAGTAGTATTATTATTTATAAGATAATTTGTAGTTAAATAATCAGATATTTTTCATGATTTATGATTAAACATTAATTAATATAAATATTATGAAAAAAATACTTCTGTCAATATATTATTACTCCTTACTTAAGGAACATGTAATATTGAAAGTGGACAAGTAAAAATAAACGAAGAAAGTAATTGAATTGTAGGTCTAAGAAGATATCTTAAGCATGTTAAATTATCTTTTTCTTCATTTTAATTTATTTATATGACTTTAATTGACACAAAAAAAAAAAAAATTTAAAAAATTCATAATCTTAAAACTAAAAATATATAAAATGTATTAAAATGAGTTTTTAATTTCAGAAGCAAAATGAACGGTGGATTATTATTTTGTCCCATTATTACATAATTGTGGTGGTTTGGTAGTACTTTACTCAATCCATTCTCACCTCCTACTTATACTCCCCTTCTTCCTTCTCTCCTGCTTATATCTCTATCCCTTTTATTCTTCTCTTAAAATTCATTCATCCATTTTTCTCTACTTTCTAATAACACAAATCAACTAACCAAATCCATCAAATCATATCGCGAATTGAAAATGGGTATATGCAATTCATGTGAATCTACAATATCTGTTGCAACTGCGAAAATAATACTTGAAGACGGAAGATTACAAGAGTTTTCTTATCCAATAAAAGCTTCGTATCTTTTACAAAAAGATCCTACTATTTTCATCTGTAACTCCGATGAAATGGAATTTGGAGATACGATTTCCGCGATAAATGCAGAAGAAAAGCTTCAATTGGGTCAATTGTATTTCGCTATGCCTTTGAAGAGGCTAAGAAGTAGACTTCGGGCCGAAGAAATGGCAGCATTAGCTGTGAAGGCGAGTTCTGCATTGAAGAGAACTAATAGTAATAAAGCGTTTGTATTTCCTCAAGGAAAGAATTGTGATAGAGTAACAAGGAATGTGGTGGACGGTGGTGTTAGTAGTAGTGGGAGGAGAGAGAAGAAGACGGCAAAGTTGAGTGTAATACCAGAATAGGGTGAAAAAATCATATTTGGATAACCTTCAGGTAAAAGTTATTGCTTCAAACAAGGGTAAAATAGGCATATGGGGACTGACCATTCGGTTATTGATCCAAATCAGGTAAAAGAAAAAGAAAATTGGAGCTATTGATCTTGAAAAATGTGCAAAGATGCTTTCTAAACAATCTTAATTTCCGAGTTGATCTTTATCCTCTACTGACGAAGTCATAAGGTTAATCTGAGTCATCCTATTGGGAATCAAACAAAGGCGAAGCGAAAAATTGTAACAAAAATTAGACTTGCAGCTAATATGTGAAAGATTTTCATTTATAATTACTACGCTAGAAGCGTTGATGGTAAATCTTTAACTTTAAGTATTGTTCATTTTATTTTATTTTGTAAATAGTGGATTTTATAAATAAGTTGAGATTCAAAAGCTGGTCTCTATTATTATTTATTTAGGTGATGCAAAAAATTTCTTTCTTTTTCTAATCACATTTAATATATATAGCTATAAATGTCAACAATTACTAAGGTGACATTTGTTTGAAGTATTATTTGGTTTGCAAATTTAGTTTTTGAATATTTTGCATAAATAGGTTGGTTGGACGGAATCTTGAATATTGTTAAGGAGTTGTTTGCTCACGAGAATTATTTACTTTTTTCTGTAAATAATTTTTTCAATATCATCTTCATAAATTTTAAATAAAATACTTGGTTTTCTCGTTTGCAGAAAATATAATCAAACATAAAGTTATACATATCACCAAAATAGAGACAAAATTAGATTCCGCTGGACTGGGACACCTAGGTCTTGGCTGAAATTACTAGAACCATGCTACTAACATTATTATTCTAGCTAACTTCATTAATGTGTTGAACAAGATTAAATAATTAAAGTGAATGGGATGATTTATTGCAACCATTTGGGAAGTCAATGGAAGGAGAAGAACATATGAATAATGAATGTGTACTTGCAAGCCCCATAAGACATACTTATTAAAAAAAATACATATGAATTGTCATATCCCCACAAATTTCATTATAATTATATAATTATTTGTTTTCATTGAATTATTATCATCTACATATTATAAATTTAAGGTTAGTGATTAAAATTATCACCGTATAAATTAATCTATTCCAATCATGAAATTCATCATCTTCTTCTCCACCTTCTCAGTCGTGGACTTGTATCTATCGTAACATTGATATGTCTGACTTGAAAGAGGAGATTTTAGGATTTTAAAAAAGTCAATTAAGAATATATTAAAAAATAATATGTCAATAAATAAAATTGTTATATATGTAAAGGTGAACCAAAATTTTATAGACAAAAGTGCCTATTAGCATTCTAGACAAATATTTGATCTAATAGTCTTTTACGTGTGTTTTGTAAACCATTAGAATGAAATTTCATATAAAAAAACTTTCACATTTAATAATTTAGATATAAAACTCAATAAAATAAAATAATATCGATAGTATATTTGATCCTTTTTAACTCATACTAAAAAATGTAGAAAGCTAAAATAAAATTTGACAAAAGCCCCCAAAGTGTGAAGTTGGCCATAGGTATGAAATGATCAAATACGGATATATCATGACATTCTCATTTTCCAATTCCTTCGATCCGATCATCATCTATTCCTCTTCCCCATTTCTCAATAATCAACATCTCATGCGTTCCCATGGTGGAAACTTCATTCAGCTAGAAGAGAAAGAGAAATCCATTTCATCTCCTCAACAACCATCAGAAACAAGAGAAAGAAGAGATGAGTAGTAAGTATTTTGTGTGCTTCACAATATTCATTTTATTCATCTTCGCATCTATCTTCTACAGTGGTCGTACCATTGACTACAGATCCAAATTTCGGCTTTTCACATCCCTGCCACCGAGTAACGCTACGCCCTGCAGCAGCAGCGCTACTCAACCGCGGCGGCGGCCACTCAATGTTTATATGTACGATTTGGGGATGAAGTATAATGTTGGAATGTTGAAAGGCCCGCATTACGATGGTCCTCCAGTGGCGATCGAGACTCTGCCGGAGTTTCCACATTATACTGGGTTAAGGAGACAACACACCGTGGAGTATTGGATGCTGGCTTCGTTGTTGTACCATGAAAATGGGATGAGGCAGCAAGAGGCGGTTAGGGTTTTGAATCCGGATTCAGCTGATGTGTTCTTTGTACCTTTTTTTTCTTCGTTGAGCTATGATACTTATCATAATCAGGGGAATGATACAGAGTCGAAGTTTGATGATCAACTGCAGGTGATCTCACTTTTCTGATATCTTTATTGTTATGTTTTGATGGAAGAAAAGGGAAAGGAATGAGTGCTGAAAACTTGGCAGTTGGTTAGAGCTATGCAGGTCGTAGTAATACATATGTTTGATTCATAATCTACATGCTTGTGACTAGTCAGAGAATCATCTTCTAGGCATGTTATGCTAATCTCGAATTCATGACCCCCATAATAATGACCTATTAGAATTCTGAGAAGTGGTTAAAGAATGATTTAAAATGTAAAAGGTTCAAAGAGTAACAGATCACTGCTAACAGGATATAAAGTAGTTTTAATAGTATTGTTCGAGTCCTCAGAGAAGGAAAAACAGAAAAGGTTTAGTGGTTCGATAAAATTATTTCAATTCAAAGCTTAAGTAATATTTAACAGTATTAGTTTGAATACTTAGGGAAAACCTTTCAATTAAGAGAAGTAGGTCAAGTTTATTTAGGAAGGAGGGAATATTAGAGTGACTTCAATGAGCTTCCTTTCAATTAACCAATGAGGTAAATAGCAGTTTGACTTGCTCTGTTTCGGGGGTTCCTTAGGGACCGATTCACTTTGTGTAGATTGACTTAATGCAAAAAGCCTTCTACTGGCAGGCGTGGAGGACTTGAATACTCAAAGATGTTGTCAAGAGCCGTTAAATTACTAATTTATCTAGTGGTGATGTATTGCTAAATGTCGTTGATAGAAATGATAAACACATTAGAGAGCGGGTAGAGAAGTTGCTGCTTTATCATAGATAGTGATGAACACAGCGAACAGTTTTTTTGGCCAGTAAGAAGATCGCTGTTCAATTATTTTGGTTGTACACAACAAAGGCATTCTACCCTTGTAAAATTTCACAAACTTCAGCCAGTTATGTATGATGATGTAATCACCTTGGAGAATATTATTGCTAAAACAACGCTCTTGTGTTGTCTATGTATATGTGTTAGTATATAGAATACTCTGCTGTATATGGATTCTAGGCAACAATCTCTTTACCTCCTTGTTATTACAAGACGAAAGCAATAAAAGAAATATAACCTTAAGTTGTGAAATTTCGGGAAGGGGCCTGAACCATGCACTAGTCCAAGAAAGAACAAAGTAACATTCGTTTGGGTTTCTAATTTAAATTCTTAATGTAGCATAAACAATGCAAGAAGTTTGAATAAGCTTTAAGGGGTATGAAAATGATGTGATTCTTTGAGAGTTAACTCCAGGTAGAAGTTTGATGAAGTTCGAAAACAGCAGCAGTTGTGTAGCCATTTAGGTCTGGACTTACATCTCTTCCATAATTGTGTAGGTTTAGACTTTAGAATATATTTATTACTGTGAAATCTACACTCTACAACTCCTAGAAGTGTTGTATATAGTATATACTGTTATATATTCAGGCTCATTCTTTGTTTGTTTTGATTTCTTCAAGTCCTATGTGCTAGCTGCTTTACTATTCTATGCTATTTTTAGCTGCTTCACCATGTGTTATAACTGGAAATTGGTGATAGTCTGGTAGGTCCTTTCTTGTATTTGTCAATGCAACCGATGTGCTAATATAAATTCTTAATGTAGCATAAACAGTACAAGCTTTGATCGATTTCCTCATCACCTTCAGAGAATTGCTATGTGGATGGTAATAACCATCTTCCTTTCTGCATTTTATTTACCTGCATTGACTTAGCTTCTTATTCCAGGCTGAAATTGTTGACTTCTTACAAAAATCTAAATATTGGAAGAGGTCTGCTGGTCGAGATCATGTGATACCAATGCAACATCCAAATGCTTTCAAACATTACCGGGATAAGGTAAATGCTGCTATCTTCGTCGTAGCAGATTTTGGTCGGCCTTCTCCATCTGTGTCTAATTTGAGGAAAGATGTTGTGGCCCCATATGGACATGTGGTTGAAACTTTCGAAGCTGATGACTTCTCAGACCCATATGATTCTCGCACAACACTCCTTTTCTTCCGGGGGAAGACAAAGAGAAAAGCTGTATGTTTATACAATTTCTGAATAAATCAGTTGCATACTTTTTATGACAAAAATAATTTCTAAATCTTATTCGTATTGCAGGAAGGTAAAGACCGTAAGCGGCTGGAAAAAATATTAAGTGGTCAAAAGGATGTTGTTTTTGAAGCAAATGGAGTCACAGAGGGAGGTGTAAATGCAGTAAGTAATTTTGTTGTACCTCCTCTTAAATGTATAACATCTATCAGATCCCTCTGTGGAATAATGGCTTAAATTATATGGACCTTCATTTTTCTTCTTTTTTGTCAATTTTTGCCTTAGTTTAACAGTTGAGATTTTGTGAATAGTCCACGTAACCTGTAATTAGTTTTAATTTACTTAAAGAAAAATACGGTCAACTTTGAAATTCACCTCCCCTTTCCCTTCTCCTATTGTGTTGTCTTTTCCTTCCTGTGATAGTTTATTCTTTTATGTCAGTCTACCAAGGGGATGCGTTCGTCAAAGTTCTGTCTCGATCCAGCAGGGGATACCCCATCATCTTGCCGCCTTTTTGATGCTGTAGTTAGTCATTGTGTCCCTGTAATTGTGAGTGACAAAATTGAGCTACCTTATGAGGATGAAATAGACTACAACAAGTTCTCTATCTTCTTCTCACGCGAGGAGGCAAAGAAAGAAGGCTACATACTTGATCAGCTCAAGAGGATTTCTAAAACAAAATGGCTTGAAATGTGGAGTTATCTTAAGGCAGTGTTGTAAAAAGCGCAAAAAAGCGCGCTTAAAGCGAGAAGCGAGGCGAGGCGAGGCCCCTGCGCTTTTATTTCGTGAAGCGAGGCGACATTGAAAAGGTGCTCGCTTCTACTGTAGAAGCGAGAAGCGCAAGAAAAGCAAAAGCGCAAAAAAAGCGCGCTTAATTTGAAAAAGCGCTAATTAGGGTTTCTTTTTTTAAAATTGTAAGTTTTTTTTTTTTTTAAATTGCTGAAATCCTTATGCGACTTAACATACTCTTTCGCGACTTCAAAATTCTATTTTGGACTGCTGCAAGACTAGAAGCAGCGACTGCTCTTCTTCTTCTTCTCTGCTGCTGTAAGTTCTCTTCTTCTTCTTCTCTGCTGCTGTAAGTTCTCTTCTTCTTCTCGTCTTCTCTTCTTCTCTTCTCTTTGCGACTGCTCTGCAACTTTTTTTCTATTTTTGGTTGCTGCCAGGTTGCCACTGCTGTAAGTTCTCCTCTTCTTCTTCTTCTTCTTCTTCTCTTCTTCTCTGCGAGGCTGCTGCAACTGATCTGCTACTGTTTTTTTTTTTTTTGGTTGCTGCTGGGTGTTTTCTATATTTTTATTGCTGCGATTTTTTTTTCCAATTTCTGTTTGCTGCTCTCTTTTTCAATCTCTATTACTGACCTGTTTTTTTTTTTCAATTAATATTACTGCTCTGTTTTTTCCAATTCTTTTGCTGGCTGCTGCTCTGTTTTTTCCAATTCTTTTGCTGCTCTGTTTTCTTTTTTATTTGTATACAGTGACTGTGATCAGTGATCAGTGAT
>JAJOOS010015106.1:0-43817 GCA_029582725.1 Solanum chiquidenum
AGATACTCAACTCAAGGAATACTCAAGGATACTCAAAACTACTTAACTTACTCAACTTACTCAACTCAGAAGTACTCAAGGATAAGATACTCAACTCAGAGATTAAATACTCAACTCAAAGATATGATACTCGACTCTGGATACTCAACTCTGGATACTCAACTCAATATGACTGAACTCATTTCAATATAAAGCAGTTTAAAACAAGTGCAATATAAAGAAACAAACTGTTTAAAAATATGCTGTCAACTCTGTGTGTATGCAAGGATACAACATAACTCTGGAATGTATTTAAAAATACAAATAATTGTACAACAATACAATAAATTTTGTGGGAGTTTCTCTAATCGACAACCATCACACAAGAGCTATAGTGATAATACAACGATCAACCTCACGCTGCCAGAGCATTCTATACCTGGCCAAAGGTATAAAACATGAACTGCCTAATGGATCCACAAGTCTATCTTGAAAAGGATTCATCTAAAAAGTATGATCCTTTTCTACCCATGATGGCTACATGGTTCTATGAGGGTTGTGGGTTCTTTGAACGCTCCCTCGATTCGGTGCTCAATACTACTCCCAAAATATACTAGCTCTTATGTCTTTAAAACATACTTCTTCTGTGATTTGAGATTAGTGCTCAAAAACTTAGCTCAAAGGCTATATTAGAAATCTCAGTTTCCTCTCTTGCTTTATCGTGAAAGCATTTACTCTTTAACTGAAAACTAGCCCAAATGCTCTTTACTGAAAAACTAGCTCAAAGGCTCTTTTGAAAATCTCAGTTTTTCGTTCTTATTTAAATGTGAAAATATTTTAAACTCTTTTGGGAATACATAGTCCCCATAAAATTTTGAAGAATGAACTCAACTCTTTACTCTTTGCTTAACTCAGAACTTAAGTCTTAAAACAAAGTTAAAACGTTTGTAAAAGACTTCTTAAAATATGGTTCATGCCAAATTATGGATGTGAACGACTCAATGCAAGGTTTTCAATAACCATAGATAGAACTCACTACTTGGAACTCGAGAACTTCAATAATACTACTCACTTCAAGAATGCTCAACTCAGAGGGTTCATGCGGAATTTATGAGAATGAACTACTCAACTCAAGGACTCAAAGATACTTTTCATCTCAAGATTGTTCGACTTATAATGTTCATGCGGAGTTATGGGCATGAACAACTCAACTCATGGAATTCATGGGTATCATGTAATAGTCCCATGATTAGGAATGAAATCTCAAATGGGTTAGAAACTCAATACTTAAGACTTAGGACATGGAGATATCACTCCTCTCAAAGATACTAAACTGATGGAGTTCATGCGGAAGTTATGGGCATGAACGACTTGACTCAAGGATCAAAATATCAATAAGGAACTCAGGTATACGACTCTTCTCATTCTCTACTTACTACCTCAAAACTTAGTTCAAATCGATAGTTGATCTCAAGGGATTCACAATTAAACTCAAAGGTTTTCGTGAACTCTACTTTTAACTCTCTCTTGAATGTGAATTATGAATTCAAGAGTTATGGTTCATGACATGAAAGATCTCATGATGACAAAATAAACTCATGAATACATTCTCCTCACTCTCATGCTCACTTACTCGAGTCTTGAAACAAGTTACTAATAATTGTAGAAGACTCCTAATAAAAACTCTAAGGGACCTTATCAAAAGGTTTGAAAGAACTCTCAAACTTGACTCTCAACTCTACCTTGAATTTGATTTATGAATTCAAGGTTATGATCATGTTAGGAATGATTTTAGGTGTTTAGAAGTAGCTTAGAGTAGTTAGAATCGAAAAGGAGTAAAGGTGCACTTTAAACGAACTCAAACGGGGAAACCGACGACAAACTGGATGGGGCAGGCGACCTTGGCGCTATGGGTGGCGCGGGGCGCCAGCCCCTAAACTTCAGAGGAGGATTTTGGGCGCTCTGGCTGGCGCATCGCACTAGGCCCCAACCTAGAAAATCCGACGAAATTCTTTGCTCGTTTTCTCACACTATTTCGCCTAGAATCGAATGGTTTATTCCCCAATCACTTAGAATCAATTACTTAACATAAGTACACTCTAATATACTCAATACATCCCTAATAACACTCACTTTGATCTCAAGAAATCATCCAAAATCCAATACAACAAGATTTAGAAAGAACTTCAAGAACACCTATCAAGAACTCATCAAGAACTCTAATCTTTCAACTACAAGAATGAGATTTGCGCTGAAAATAACATGTTTGGCGTGTGGGTGAACTAACCCAATACTATGGAAGCTTACATACCTCTTAGGGGTCAAACCCATTGCGAAAATCCACTACAACACGCAAGAATCTCTCATCTTTTCTCCTATTTTCTCCTCTTTTCTCTTCTTCTCTTCTTGAACTCTCAACTAAAATCCTAGGCTAATTTTAGGATTATAAAACTGAACCTAATCAGATTAGACCCCTAAAATATTACTAAAAATGAATCAAATCTGATTGGGTAAGGAAAAGACCAAAATACCCCTTACTATTTCCGGCTAACTTTCCTTAACTGGACAACCTAACTTCAAAAGGTCATATCTCACTCATCCGACCTCAAAAATTAGCAAACTCGGCGGCGCTGGAAATATAATTCAAATATCTTCGCTACGGTATCTGGTAGCACACCTAAATCATACTGAGCTAGGAGTTATGGTCGTTTGAAGTCGACCAAAAACTCATACTTAAGCATAACTTGCAAAATTTCAGATTTTGTTATTTACAATTTAATTCTTTTTGGAACTCAAGGTGCTACATCTAGTGAACTTAACACTTAAGAAATTTTAATTTCTCGATAAAATCCTACTCATAACGAAGGATGGTTCAAGTCTTAGCTCAAAAAATTTCTGGAGTGTTACAATATACATATACATTATTAGGCTTATAGAATCATTGATAAAGTATAAATATACAAACCACTTAAATAATAACCTATATTTATACATTAACTGTATAAATCTAGCCAGCTTATACAATCGTTCATACAATATAAATATAGAGTGTACATATATATTTTCTATTCAAAAAGAGGAAAATATTTCAATAGAACAAATACACATAGAATTATTTGTACTAGCATAAATACAAAGATAATAATATGTTCAATATAACTTATACATATACAATTTCTGTGTACGATGGATAATATATACGACAACGATAACTCATACTATATACAAGAGCATGAATACAAAAAGAAGAACAAAAATGCTCATTGTTAATAGGACATAACAAATTTATTCCATTGTCACCATTCCAACTCTTATAGTTTTAAACACAAAATCAGTTGAGAATAACATTCAACTATCTATAAAATCCAATATTACACTCCAATATAATCGAAAGATCTCATTAAACTTCTTGAGACCTGTTTTGACATGAACGCCTATTGTGACCTGCAACTCCACATGTGCTACATGTATGCTTCCCTTTGAGACCAAGCAATTCACGTGTTGTTTTTGAACGAGGTTTCATTTTTGGCCTTTCTGGAGGTCTTTTGAATTTTGAAGGCCGAAATTCATCTTACATTATGTATTCAGGCATCACCCATTCTGCTATATCAGGCAACGGATAAATCGATATCTCATAAATCTTCAAAACTGTCATTGGTTTATACAAATCCGAGCAATATCCAACGATATTCTGAATATACACTTATATAAACGATTATATACACAAATTAAAGCTTTATACAAATATAAAAAGCTTTATACAAATACACAATTTCACATAGTTCAGTGGTATTGTTACTTTCACAGTATAAGTTTTTGCATTTGTATAAAGATACAATTTCGAAACAAATAGTCAACAATTTTCTATACGAATTATACATATCTTACTGAATCATAACAAAACACCTATACGTATAAACTCTAAACAAATCATAATACAATTTCATTTTCATTCATAGTTTCGACATCATATATACGAATCCGAACAAAAATATTACTGTGAAAAAAGTGAATCTCCGATCAAAAATTCAAAATAATCAACAATTTCATCCAGAAAATTTACAAATCACAAATTTTCTTAGAATTCAAATTAACTATACAAATCATAAGTGTTAAACTATATTACGAATAAAATATACACCTCTGAATCTAAATTGAATTGAATTTGATGAAAGTTTAAAAGGAAATCTGATTTTGAATACAAGCTGAACACCAATTTCGACCAGAAAAAAACAAAATCAAAGTATTTTTTCATCATGAAATTACCTCCTGTTGTTATCTCTGAAATCAATATGATCTCGATTGTTTGTATCGTACCGTCAACAGCTTGATCGATTTTCTGAACTGAGTTACAATAGAGTTCTTACTGTTGAAGAAGACGTAGAAGGAAGGAAATTCAAATGAAACATAATGTGCGTGACTTCAACGATTTTTTTCCTTTTTTTTCTAACCGAAATTACCGCCTAATTTTTATTTAACTTTTAAAAAAATCAAAATGTATATTAAATTGATGGAATATCGACATATACAGAAAGACAACTTCATAGCAAACTAAAAATTTGCTATAGAGTGCAATTATATAAACTATAGCCATAGCATACAATTATGAATTTTATATTTGCTATACATAAAATTTACTCAAAAAACTTCACGGCCTGTCCTATTTGGGCTCAAGCAAGTCCAACTAGTTTAGGCGCCGCCTTTCAGACTTCTAAAATTGTATTCATTTGTAAAAACTATTTAACTAATGCCAACATTTCTTCTTTAACCACCCCTCAGTAAATTATAAATTTTGTAGAAGATTGGATGTGATTGGAGGTGATATTTAGAGTTAAAATCGACCTGGAAAAAATTACAGCGATAATATATCACGTGTATATATCATGTATATCACGCGTAAATTTTCTTGGATGTGCCAGACTGCCAGGAATTCATTGAAAACATCTGGGTGAAGCTATATAATTATTTTTTAGGAAGACTGGTTTGAGTCAAAATTCAAAGTTGAAATCAATCTACAAAACGTCACGATAACACGTATATTTATAACTTATTCCACCATTTTAATAAAAATGATGCGTTAAGTAATTCCAGAGGTATGCCATGTCACTTGTGCAAGGCCTTCTTCTACATTTCAAGGATGATATGATCTGATATTAATTAGTACCATTCAACAAGTACTCTAATGTGCTCTTTAATGATGAAAGAAAATATTTCATTTTTAATCAGAAGTCTCGGATAGAGTCTTAAATATGAAATTATCTTTGATAGGATGTAGGATGCATATATTACCTCTCAAAGTGAAATTTTTTAGCGTGAATTCAAACTAATCAAACCCCAAAGTAAATACTAGACATCGAGCGAGAAACAAATTAAACCAACAAAAAAGTTGATGAAAGAAAATGATTACTGTATTTGCTACAACAAAAGTATTCAATAATGTTTGATCCTAAAGTTAAAACTTAAGATAGTTAAAGAGTTGTACCCATAAGTGAGGTAAAGCCAATTTATTATCCAATAGGAAAAATGCTCAGTTTAGTTGGAAAAACCAATTAATGCAAATATCATATTGTCCAAGATTTCATATAATCATTGTGGGACTTCAAATACCCATCACACATCTCGCTAGACTGACATCTAGATCGTAAATAATATAACATGAGACTTAACATTGAGTGAACTAAAAATTGAGATGAATCTCACTCTAATAATACTCCGATATGAAATAGATTTTGGGCGTAGTTATAATACCATGACCTTGGGCCTATGAATGGACACATCACTTTGCTTTGGTAGAAGTGAATGAAAAAGTTATTTGAGAGATGCTTTTGTTTACTTTGAAAAGTTTAAAGTTCAAAGTTTTTTTATATTGAATGAGATATATATTATGTGGATTATACATAGTGAAAGCTGAGGAAAATAATTTTTTGGATGGTTTTGCTAAAAAAACTCAATGAAAGTCATAAAGCCAATTAATAGTAAATTAAAATGGAGTGAATATAACATTCTCCTAAAATTTTATTATAGATTACTAATGTGAATGGATAAGTAAAGTAATAGAGGACAAGAGTTTAATTATGCCAAACTTAACAAACTCTTAGCTATAAAAGAAAAAAAAAGTGCTTTAATAACTAGTGCTCCATAATTAAAACAACCTATGGGTTCTGTGTTTTGAGATATTGTGAAAAATGCTACGTATGTTATGTTATTAGGTAAAAGTAGATGACACCACTATATTAGGACAAAAAGGAGCTACCTACCATATGCTTTTGGTAGAACCAAATAATAGTACTCTATTAATTTTCTTAATTTTTATTACATGCATAAAAAGAAATATAGATCATACTTCACCAAGACTATAGGGATGGATTATTGATGATATGTAATTGAGATAATTACAATCCAATATCTTTGACTGATCTTGTTTACAGAGTACTGAATAGCCAATATATTCTTTGTATATTCAAAATTAATATACATAATTTTGTTAATAAATTTGATCGAACTATACATATTGATGAGTTTCCCTATATAATTTAGTGCATAGTCCTATTCCTATTTTCATTTCCAAAATATCGCAATTATATTGAAGTCTACATATCTCTGTCCTTTTTCACTTAGGTCCCCATTTATTAATGAGATAATTGCTCTTCCTTTTTTTTCCTATAGCAACTTTATATATAATTGGCTTAAAATTGAATGTGATGTTAAACCAAAAAAATACACACTCATCACTACTATACAAATTATGTGTGGTCCAATCTTTGAAAGGGTATAACATATCTTAGAATACGGATCTATTGACGGCAGTTCCTTTAAATTGGTATAAATAATTGTGGTAGACAAATTACATATATTTTAAAAATATATATATAAAGAAAACATTTAACAAAAATTATGGAAAGAATAAAGCTAATAAATTTTATGATAGTAATGAGTTGATTTGACATCTGTGAATTGACTTAAAATAAAGTTTGAGTGGACAAAAATATTTGGTCATTGGAAAAAGTCAATATACATTTAATGTCAAATCGTACAACTTTAATAAAATCAAATGTTATTAGTGAGAGAAATGATAAATGAACTACTCCATATTACAAGTCCTCCAGGTGGAGCTAGACTGCTAGAGGGATAGAAGGGATTATTCACATTTTTTTCATCAAAAAATTATAAGTATATATATGTAAAATTGATTTATTTATGTTCTTAAATTGAATTTATAGCAGACAAAAATTGATAATGTAAAGGTAAAATAGATATTTTTAAAAATTAATTAGAATAAACGAGGGAGATGTTTATATACAATAATTAAGAAGGAGTTTGATTTTTAAAGCAAAACTGGGAGGTGTATATGATTTTTACCCTATAGTAGATGATTACTCTTTTGGTGAAAAAATTGTTTTCGTTGCTGACTCCAATATCTACACTAATTAGATTGTGCATAATTGGATTACTTAGATAGTCAACACCATCCACCTCCAATTTTAAAATTATAAATTTGAATAGAAAAAAACAAAAAATTCTAGAGATGGATGATTTTTTTTGTATACACACAATATGTGCTTTTATAGAATAAATTAAGGTAACAATAACTATGAAAATTATTGTATCTACCTTTCTAAAGCACCTCTATGGGGGACTAGAACTAAACCCAGAAATCTCGAATTACTTTAATTAGTTGCAAAAGTAGAAGAAAAACCCTTCGCAGTTCGCACAAGATGAAAATGTGTGACTCGGCTCATCGTTTATAGTTGTGAATAACTTAACGAGATAGGTAGAAAAACAATAGTAACGACTCTTATCTTGCCAACAAAATTTGTGTACAATTAAAGGAGGAGATTATTTCTCCCAATACTATCAAATAGACGTCTTCTAATTACTTCATTAAAGTTGTGATAAAACGATAAGTACTTCTACGTTCTTAATCCAAAATTTGGGATCTCAATGTTGGGTATGAAGTCCTTTTTGATAGGGGCATTTTACTTCAAAAATAAATATATGACACCAAATAAAAAATAATATATATATAAAAAAAAAGACGCCTAAGAGCCCGTTTGGATTGGTTTAAAAGTTGGTCAAACCTACTTTTAAGTCAGTTTTTGACTTCTGAAAGTGTTTGGCAAATATAAAAAATGACTTAAAATAAGTTACGAAGTGTTTGACAAGGTAAAAAATAACTTAAAATAAGTCAGAAACCAAAAGTAGGTCTCCCCCTACTTTTTATTTTTGACTTAAAAGTCATTTCAGTTTGACTTTTTATTTTTGACTTAAAAGATAATTTTTTTAAGTCAATCCAAACGGGCTCTAGTCTCTCTTAGTATTCAATTTATGTATCAATAAAACAACTTACCTAAAAACTTTTCGCTTGCCCGTTTGAGTTGAATATGACATTAAAGTAATTTCATAAAATAGGAGTGTTTGAAAAATGTTTTATCTAAAAAAAACTATTGTTATTATAACAAAAAAGATATTTAGTGATAATAGATTTTTCTTTTAAAGATAATATTTATTGCCGTAAAAATATTTATCAGCAATTGTGTTAATGTTATTGCATCTTGAATCGCTAAAGCCATTAACGAAATTTATATAGAGTATTTGTTATAAATTTTCATATTTATTATTATCAGTACTTAATATTATAATATAACAACAATTATATTATATCCGCTAAATAATTGTAACTTGTACTACTTGTTACCTTCTTTTTTTCTAAACGTTTGTTGTCTAGCTAGCGCGTATATAGGTATATGATATTTTATAGTTTGCTTATCTAAGTTCTTAAGAAGTTATTTTAAAAAAATGGGAGAATTAATTAAGGTGACAATCAAGATAATTTTAAAAGTATTTTCAAGCATAATCATAGAAATTCTTTTCCAGAGGCTTAAAAATGAGCTTCTCGCAATACTCTTTAAAAGTTTAACCAAATTAATATATTGCTATTTTGTAGAAATATTTTTTTCAAAAATCAATTACTATAAAAATGACTTGTGATACGTAAATGTTATAAAGTCATTTTCTCGATCCCACTTGTTCGATTATAACCTTTTTCGGGGAAAATTTAGTTTAAGATAAACTTTAAAAAGGATGATTTTTTTATTTCACCAATAAAATAATTTACATCAGATCTTTAAGCACTAAAAAGATAATCTTTGAAAATGAAGATAAAAGACAAAAGGGTAAAGTGGATTTTATTTGTCTTTGGTGGACGAGAGCAAAATTTTGTCAACTGCATGTGTTGTGACCAGCTTTAATTTTAGGTGTACATTAAAAAAACCCTACCTAATTAGATATATTTTACTATCATATATACTATTATTACTTATACTTTTAAAATACTACATATCTTTTCACTAATTAAGAGTTTTTTTATTATATACTTAAATATATATATTTTTTTACTACAAAATACACAAAAATAGGGAGAGAGGCGAGTGAGATTTGTGTGTATCCCTACTAGATACATATATGTTATGTATTCCAAATACATGCAAATCTATTTAGATATATTGTATTTAGAATAAATTACATTTAATTTTGACCTCACGTATCCGAGATACAAATATATCCGAAGACAGCAAATTCCAAACAAGAAACACAAAAATTAGGCACCAAATTCTGAAAAAAGGTTGGACCAATTCCTATGTGGTAGGCATATTCAGAGTCAGAATTCCACTTATTACAAGTATCTGCATAAGTTTATTTTGATTTTATTTAAAAAAGAACTGATTGCGTGACTCAAAAATGGTGGATTTATTTGAATTGAATCTCCAGTTTTTCTGCTATATATGTCTACAACCAACTCAGTGCAATGAGCAACTTGTAATTCGTCATTCTATATAAAGTATAGTGGAGTTCGCTTTCCGCTTTGAAAATATGTGTTGTACCCTTTATTTCAATTCTTAGACAATGACAACTTTTTCTCATGTCACTAGAAGCAATATCATTTGTTCGGATCTTAGAGGCGGATCTAGAATTCAAAGTTTATGATATCGTTCAACAAATTTAAGTTAATATATGACAATAATTGGATTCAGAGTCATATATTTATATATACATGGAGTATGAATTTTTTTATTTTTTTTATAGAAATACAAAATTTGTACAGAAGCTAATTGAGTTATTCTGAATACATAAACTATATCCTTGAGATCCGCTTTTAATCTGCTATAATTAGTGTTTACCACGTAATACTATTAGGTTATCGAGTTGTTTAATTATATTACACGGTGCTCAAAACAAAGTAGAATCCAATCTAGATTTGAGCGACAGTGTTTAATAATGATATAAATTGCAAATTTTACCAAAGTTTAGTGTACCTAAAATAATAATATATACGATGTAATCATACTAATATTTTGATGAGTATGTTAAAACAAATTATGAATTCATATAAGACAGTTTTAAGGTGTTAGATGTACCTGTCTTTTTTTTCCCCCATCATTTTTGATACTGTGGTAGCGTGCATATTTATTCAATCCTACCGTCAGACATTGTTATTTATACCAGTCATTCGTTATAGTAATATGATATTTTTATGATAATATAATTTTCTCTAGAATTAATTTTTTATGTTATATTTATAATAACATTCTACCTATAATAGTAGTGAGAATAATTATAGTAGTACACTTTTTGTAAAATTACCCCTTTTTAATAAACTTATTCAAACATAGTTATGATAATATGATTTTCTCTAGAATTAATTTTTCATGTTATATTAAAAAAAATATTATGTATAAAAATAAAATATTGAAAGACTTATGACGATCATAATCATCGATGTCAGGCACATGATAAATTCAAATACGAATATCTAAAAGGAAAAATTGTATTTAAATAATGTCAATCAATTATGTTCATAACTTCACTAGAAAAGACCACCAAAATATTTACTTTTTTTACATTCATCATACTCTTTCTATTTATTTTTTGGTTATTAAATTGGTTAATAAGTACATTTCCTTCTTCTTGGTACACAAAATTATTAAATTATATTTTTATACTTTTGTTATAACAACTAAATCAAAACCAAACGTCAAATGTAGTATACATATATAACAACACCTTATTAGTATAACAATCATGAAATTTTTAGATAAATATTATAATTATAACAAAATTTGACTATTTTACATTATGCTATATATATATCCGATATAAATATCGAATAACTCATTTTCAAAATTTTCACTTGCTTCATTAACCACCGTAGAGAATATTTATATTAGTGCAAATATATGATATATATTTTCCTTTCTTGCCACCACTTTGTTTATAGTTTCCACTATGATTTCCACTAAACCTACTCAATGTACGTCGACCCTTTATTCCACTTGCTCTCTCTCTATAGGCATGCACCCGTTTTGGACACGCTTTATTATGTCGTACGTAAACAAATTGCACTCAAGTGCGCTTCCTAGGTTTCGACTAATTAAACATCTTCCATGGGATCCACTTGGATTATATTATGTAATATATTCCTGTTTGTATATATGACGTCTTTTCTTTCATGTGGAACAATGTGAACGCTTCGTAAGTCCACATTTTTTCAACGTACGTACGTAGTTTCGAGCAAATTGATCTAATTCCAAAAACATGCTTAGTTCGTGTTGCAAGAAAAAAAAAGAAGAAGAAGGGAGTTTTAACATACCTTAAAAGTGTGATGAGAAGAGGCTGATTTCTCACTAGAGATCACGGTTTTATTTATGTTTTTTTTTCGTAAAAATAAAATAAAATTTATTTTAAGATCGAAGAATTAATTACAATATCATATATACTTGATATATTTAAGAGTTAAGAGACTATAAGATTCAAATACTCTATGTTCTAGTTTATTTTTACTTATATATACAATGTAATAATTCCACAAATAGGGTGTGAAGGGGGTGTTGTATATATATATATATACAAACTTACTTTTATTTTGTAAAGATAAAAAGACTATTTTCGGTAGATCCTCGCTCGCGATTATGTAAAGATATAACATTTATGATATTGTAAAATAATAGTATTTGAAAAAAAGTTGGAAAAATTTATTTCAAATTGAATTATGCTTGAAAATGCATTTAACATGAAAACAGTTGAAACTAGCAAAGTAACAAAAAGTATGAATATTTGAAAACAAGAACAATTTTCCCATTTAAGATTTGTGCAACATTGAGGCACTTAAAAACATTTTACTCTCTATCCTTATTTACTTATCAAGCCGTTTTTAACAGAGACAACTCCTTACTCAAGGGGGACTGGAATTTGAAACCTCTAATTAAAAATAATTGAGTATTTATCACATCACCACAACCCTCGTGAGTAGGAACCATATTGTTACTGGTGGGTGATCAACTTCAATACATTTTTTTTTTAATAAATGAATAGTACTCTTCATTGCTGTACAGTGGGGACTCTCTATGTGTGTATATAATCTCTTTGTGTATAACATGTTTGACCCACCAATACACTTGTTTGTCCATTCTTCAATTTCCGTGTATAAGTTTCTAAGATTCTCCTCAATTCACGGTAAGATATTCCTTTATGCTTAAATCAACTCGTTGGCTAGTCTATTTTTTCTACAATTTAAATTTGGATTTTTTTTCTTACACTATAGTTTTCAATTAATACAGGTTGACAAATTTGTTACATTAATTGAGCATTGATATAGACCTATACTATTTTTTCATGGAAGGGAAAATATCTTGTAATATTAATTTGTCACAGGTTGTTTTTGTTGTCACTTATTGCTTCCGTTGATCTTTATTATATTTATTATGTTAAATCTTTGATGATTATTGTGACGTTAATAGTAAGCTAGTTTATTTGGAGAACTATGGAATATAATTTATTTATTTCCTTTTTTTTGTCAAGAACCTCCGATGTCTCATGTTCTAACAAGTACAAAAAGATGAGGTAATTACCAGACCTGTATGCTTAATTAGTTTACTTGCCAAAATAAAATAGTACTTATTTAAAAATAATAAAAGCTACCGTAATACATTATTAATTTTTTGAGCTGTCTGTTTCTTCAATTTTATTTTACTCATTAATCGTCATCTTTTTCGCCAAATTTTAGACTAGCTAAATTTTATCTAGTATTTTAGGGTTAGGTTGACATGATTCACATAGACAATTCGCAATTGGAACTGATGGTTCGTGATTTATTTGTGTGTGTTTGACCTTAGCACTTACGAAATTAAAGTTCCAGCTACAATAGTATTAGTCAAATTCAATAATTTTAGTCATGACTTTTGATTTGTTTTGAACAACTCACAAAAAATATATAAATAATTTATTTAGAATTTAATATGTTCAGTAATATTTTTTTTAAAAAGAAAAAACTTAAAATCCATAAATTGAAAGTTTTGAATCCACCGGTGAATCATAGTTGTTGTTTCTTTGTCTCTATCTTGTAGTAATCTTTCAAAAGGTGGCAAAATTGTTCCTTAATTTAATAGTAGTACAAAATTTGTTAGAAATGTTGAAAATGCCTACATTTTTGTCCAACTCCATGCCTTACTAATTATATACGTTGCTCCGCTTATTCATTAGTTGGCAAATATTTTGAAGTCAAACCTATTCTCCAGTCAATGGAGGACAAATATTCAAGTTGTACTTGTTAAATTCACCTACTATTATATTTAAATAATCTAATTTATATACATGATAAAATAAAGATTTTTTAGGAAAATAATAGTAGTTGAATTAGTTGACTACCTGAATTTTTACTTTGTTGGTGAGAGTACGATTCTCCTTAAAATCCTCTACCCCCAATTTAAAAAAACAAAGAAAAAAAATCTTTTTAGTATAATTTTATTGTATTTATCAGATTACCATATACCAGACTGCTATAAGAAATTACTCCCTTCCAATTTATACGACACCATTTTTTTTCCTTGTCCGTCTTAAATCGAATGATATCTTTCAATATTGAACAACAATTTAATTCCAAACTTCCTATATTACCGTTAAGGTTCTATGACATGTTTCAGAACACAAGCCTCAAAAGTGTTTTTTTTTTTAAACTTCAGTTAAATACCTTCACATAAATTGAAACAAAAACGGTACACAAAACTTAAAAAATAATTTTTTAACTTTCTTGTCGCATATGGGGTTTTATTTATGTTTTGTTGAACGGATTGTTATTATTATTTTAAAAAATAAAATGGCAGCTGTATATTATAATAACACATGATGTGACTGATGTCTGCTTCCAAGAACATTGCATGACTAATTTATTCTATTTATACTATACTTTCTTTGGCTGGCAGAGTCGTAGTTTTTTTCTCAATAAATTTTGGTCCTTCCAAAGTTCTCCATTCTACTCTATTCCTACATATATATTGCCTGTTTCATCTCTCTCAAAAGAAAAAAAAAATCTGATCTTTTGAGTGCCACAATTTAGATCTTCAATCAATATAATTATATAAATACTATAGCTGTCCTCTTCAAAATTGCTTTGCAATTGACATAAAAATCTCATACTCTTATTGGACTTTATTGCTTTGTCTTCATTTAAGCAACACAACTGTTTAGAAAGGTAAAGTAGTGATTTTTTTGGTCTATTTTACTTTTTTCATTATGTCTGCAAAGAAAGATGTTCAAAATCTAGAGAGGTCACCTGCTCTCCAGAGACTATTGGTTATCAATCTTATCTTTTTAATTATTTTTTTCTTTAATGGCATACTTATTTTGAAAATGTTACTTTTCAATTTGTGTGTCTGGTTTTGACTTTAAACATGTCGTATTGGAAAATTGATTTTAAAGAGTGGTAAAAAAGGAAAGAATGTTTTTTCTTTAACGGACTAAAAATATAATCAGATAAATAAATTGAAACGAACAAGTATATAAATGATACTCCTTTTGGTTTGTGATGTTGAGAATTTGTCTACGTTTGTCTAAAATATGCGTGCTGAAGTTTCTTTCTTCATATGGTTGATCATAATTTTTTTATTTAAGTTAGATACACGATAGTGTGATAAACTTGTAATTACCTTTTAAGTGAGCTGATTGTGTGAGTACATAAGTCTAAACATAGAAAAACTCAAAAGTATCGATCACACTATTAGAAATAAACACTTTTTCATCGTGAATTAATTAGAAATTTGTGTTATAAAATATGATTTTACCATCGCCATTTCCACCGAACCAGCTCACCGAGAATAGATTTTCATTGAAATACTGAGAAGCTTCCTAATTTATTTTTTTCTCATAAAAAACACTCTTATTTTTTCTTTTCTAAATATCTGTGAGAATAACTACCGAACATTTTTCCATTTAGTAGTGCGAATAATTAATGATATTGTTCTTACAGGCGTATTAAATAAGGATGGGAACAAGTGATCAACAAATTCATCCTGCAAACGAAGCTTCTCCAGAAGGACTTCCATCACTTATCAGATTCATCAGTTCTGAAATGGATCATGATTTTGATGCCATAGTGAATGACCATATTAATAATCAGTCTGCGCTTGCACCAGATTCTAACTCTTCAAACTCAGCAATTATGGTAAATCTTTTTTCTTTAAAATCTTAATTAATAGTACTAGTACTTACTATCAGCCTGCTTAATTAGTGGTTATTATTCAGTTGTATTCATTTTATTGACTCTGCATCTTTTACTGATAAAGGATATATGGTTACTATTAGCTAGCTTGATGTATAATATGTATTAATTTTTCTTGAGGGACGTATAATTTTGATGTTATCGTTGACATAGATGATCATATATTTGAATTTATCGAAAGAAATTAGATCAATTTCTGGAACATAAATACTCAAATTTAAATGCTTGATCTTTGAAATTCTGTGATTCTATTATAGTTGCAACAACTACTATGATGTTGAAAATTTCAAGATTTTCCTCTGTTTATTGTTGATCATGTAACAAAGTAAGAGGTATATTTGACCTTATTTCCACCTTGATATGTAACATACTATGTGACACTTGATTGGCCTAAATATATACTACTTTCTATAGATATCTGAAGCTGCTGCTGCTGAGCGAGAGAGCGAAAGAGTTCATGCAGTTTCCATTAGCATGCCACCCACTCCAAAAAAAGTTGGTTTCGCTGAGAACCACGAGACTATATATGCTCCTAATTCTGCTGCTGTTACATCAAAAGATAGGAAAACAAAGTTTTATTCTCAGCCTATGCCAAGAGCTAATACTACTACTACATCTTCAGCTGGAGCTCATGCGAGCTGCGAACTTCCTAGGCATCCTAGGATTAGCAAGTCGAAGGATAAAAGATTTGACAGCTTCAAAACATGGTCTGGTGGTCTTGAGAGACAATTATCAAATTTGCGCGGAAATAGGAACCATGAAACAGAACAAGAGTCCGTTGCTCAACCCTGTGCTGAACCGGAACCTAATACTCCGGTTGCTATTCCTGTGGATCGATTTTTTGATGCCTTGGAGGGACCAGAACTTGATAAGCTAAGGGTATGCTTTTATCGATTAATTTTGGTTAACTGTTTTGGGTAATAGATTGTCTTTTTAATTATTTGTGTGAAGTGAATTAGGTGTTTTATTTCTTTCTTTCCTATACAGGCTTCTGAGGAAAGTATCCTTCCAGAGGACAAGACATGGCCATTTCTACTCCGTTATCCTATTTCATCGTTTGGTATCATTCTTGGCGTTAGCAGCCAAGCTATAATGTGGAAAACCTTGGCCACTTCTGCCTCGACCAAATTCCTCCACATAAGCATGGATGTAAACCTTGTGCTTTGGTGGATCTCTGTTGTCCTGATGGTGATTGTTACTTTCGCTTATGCGCTGAAAATCATTTTCTACTTTGAAGCAGTTCGTAGGGAGTACTACCACCCGATACGTGTTAACTTCTTCTTTGCTCCATGGATAGCACTTCTATTCTTAGCACTTGGACTTCCACCTTCAGTCTATCAAAACCTTCCTCATGCTTTATGGTATGTCCTTATGACCCCATTCTTATGTTTGGAGCTCAAGATTTACGGACAATGGATGTCTGGTGGTCAACGAAGGCTCTCAAAGGTAGCCAATCCATCGAATCATCTCTCAGTTGTGGGAAATTTTGTTGGTTCCTTGCTTGGTGCATCCATGGGACTTAAAGAAGGACCGATTTTCTTCTTTGCTGTTGGATTGGCTCATTACACTGTTCTGTTTGTAACTCTCTACCAAAGACTTCCAACAAATGAGACACTTCCAAAGGAGCTACATCCTGTGTTCTTTCTGTTTGTTGCTGCCCCTAGTGTTGCTTCTATGGCATGGGCAAATATCCAAGGGTCCTTTGATTTTGGTGCACGGATCGCGTACTTCATTGCCTTGTTCCTTTACTTCTCACTGGTAAATATTACTCTCTTAACAAAAATTTTGGAGCCTCTTCTTGTGTTATGTCATGACAGCAAGCTGATCCATTTCCTTTGTGTTTTTCTTATTCATTTACAGGCTGTTCGGATTAATTTCTTCCGAGGCTTCAGGTTCTCATTGGGTTGGTGGGCTTACACTTTTCCAATGACTGGAGCTGCTATTGCCACGATCAAATACTCAATCATTGTTAACACGGTTGTGACAAAGTGCCTGGTTGTTATACTTTGCACCCTTTCTACATTCACAGTGACGGGACTGCTTGTGACAACCATCATTCATGCCTTTGTTCAAAGAGACCTCTTTCCAAATGACATTTCTATTGCAATTAGTGAAAGAAAGCCTAAAACCCATAGACGATGGTATCATCATAGACGAGCTGGCAGCACAGATATTGATCAATTCCTTAAGTATGCTGATTCTGCTGAAGCCAAAGATATCGAAGCAGCTCTCTCTGGCAGCGTAGAGTTAATAAGCACCTCTGCTCCAAAAGAAGTTAGTCAAGATTGAGTCGTTCTGTTTGAGGATCCTGCATTAAAATAGCTTGCATCGCTTGTAAAGCCTTATGCTTTTAATTAAGTGAGGAACACCAAGAGTTTGGTGATCCTGTGAACTTGATATAGGAGAATGCACATGAAAGGTCTTGTAAAAAGAAGGATGCAAGAGGAGGACGAGTGTCGTTCCAAGTTTGAAAGTTTTCCTTTCTGTATAAAGTGTTTGAGATGAGTATCTATAATAAAAGGGTCCTTAGTATCTTTTTTCACCTCTGAGGATTGCTGTCTTTTTGTTGTGTTTTATACAGAAGGACTGAGACTTTTAAGCATTTCACCTAGGAGAATAAAGTATCTTAGTATTCAACTTAGGCCGGGAATCAGATTATCTAACTTACTTAACTGATCATAAAGTAGCAAGTCTCAAGTATTTGAAGCCAAAGAGAAGATGTTTACCATCTCTATCGTTTAAATATCTTACAAAATCGAAGTGATTACTAGCTGAAAAGGAAAAGAAAGGTCTTCAGAGCAAAAGGCCATCCTCATCAGTCATCGCGGCAAAGCTTTTTCAGATGCTTGAACAATTGTCTTCTGCTCCATGATACTATATCTGTAGAGCCAATAATTTTATCTATGAGAAACTACTGAACTCACTTGACTATTGACATTACTATCCAATTTTCTATTGAGGTCTATTCTACTGGTAGTTGTAGTATTGCTCTTGTAGTTTCTGGTCCTTTGATTTTTGTTCTTATTTGTTGTCTTGCTCTTTGACTATCATATTATGTTGTTGTAGTTACCATTTGTTACTATATGCTATTTCTTATACTAATGTTACTTCTGCATAATCTCTACCCTCCTCAGACCCCATTTAGTGGGGGATTATACAGGGTATTCATTTGTTGTTGTCAATTCAACGTACGCGATCAAAGGTATAAGTGAAAGGAGGGTTTCCATGACATGCATGTATCTTCTTTACCAACTTTTTAAAAGGGAAACAGGGTTAACATGCCTTCTGAAAAGCAAGTAGCAGGACAACTCATTGATAACCTACCCTTCCAATATGTCCACAATGAATGTTTTAGTCACATGAATTCATTTCAAATTTTTGTTTGTCCTATGTATACCTTCAAACAATTTCATTATATGAATCACTCAACAAGATTTTTTGTTCCTCATAAGTGTTTTCTCTTTTATTATATATATATGTCTAAGCATAAAATTGCAAAAGCTTTTAAGCTCTAATATTAAGAATCTATATAATAGAAGATTCAAATTACATGAGGATTGAAAATGTTTTTTGCTTTTTCAAATAATAGCAACTCGATAACTTCCAAAACTTGGAAATTGATCTACTTTAATTTGTAGCCAATAGTTTGAAGATGTCACTGTTGACATAGAAACATGTTGCTAATAGTACATGTAGTGTCGTGTGACAAGTAAATCAGCACAATGGTGACTCAACTTACTTGGTGCTGCTGATAATAGTAGCTACAGCAATCAAAGTATCAATCACAAAATTGACTAGTATGGGTAGCTACACATACATGATGAGTTCTGGTCCCCTCCATCCCCATCACCATTGATACTAGACATGGAAAAAACTATATTATTTATAGATGTCATTATTTGGTTGCACTTCTTTTGGCTCTAACGAAATTCGAATCATGCCACATTGGGATTCAAAATTGCAACCGAAAATAAATTGAGTTATTTTTGGCACTATACTATAACTCTCGTTATGTTAGAGGAATATAACTGATTGATTATACATACACACAAAAAAGTATATTAACTTTATCATATTTGCACGAATGATTAAAAAAATAAATTCTATTGAACCTCTTTTGTCTATGTTTCCTTTTTCCTCCATTTCACATGATATTAGTACCTAATTTGCTCTCGGGAAAGTTCTCCCTATTCAATTTTACTTGTCCTGTATTTTGTCACCATATCCATATTAAATGATATATTTTTTCTTTATATGCTAATAGTAAAAATATATTAGTCCATAAAGTTGACAAGTAAAAGTGAACGAAACATATCAAGAGAGTTAGGGGAGAGCCAAATTATGGGCCCAACCGTGAGCGAGGCCCATGATTCCTTTATTTTGGGTAAAGAAACGGATTAGTTCCGTCCGCTATGGGCTTGAAGCATGAAGATGGTTTTTGAATTATTTGATGCTTGACTTAGACATTGATTGATGATGATGGTATTTGGATCTTCATGTTAGACAAGCAAATTGGTCGGCTTGAAGCATTTAATGAGATATTGTCATATTCCTTTCGTTCCTATTTATATGTCGTTAATGCGGAGCTATAGACATCCAACTGGACACCCTTCATCAGAAAATTGCGCTGTATATATATGTCAAATTTTGCATTCAAAGGATATATATCTAAAATTGGATACCCTTTACAAAAGCTATGTCTTTGACACAGTGATAATGGATGCCCATTTGAATGGAGAAGTTTTTGGTTCGAACCCCAAATAGCACAATATTTTGTTTTGTTTTACACCCTTATTCTTAGACACATTAATAAAATTTATGGCTCTATTTTATCCTTGAGAGTTATTAGCCTTGAAAGTATGACATAGCAAAACTAAATAATTAACTCATGTTCATTGATTAATTTAATTAATAAAAATAAATTATAATTCATGATCAGTTATTAAAAACTTGACTTCAAGATAACACTAAATAAGGGTACAATGATAAATTTTCTTAATTTCTTAATAAACGTGAAATCTAAAATGGTGACAGTTGACAACTAATGGTAAAATTGTTTTTTTTTCCTAACACGTAAAATGTTCATGCATGATCAACATTCAACAATCCTTAGTTCTTAACAAAGAGTTATTTCATTTTATTAGTTACAAAAGTGATTTACTTTAGCAAACTTAGAGATTAAAACTGCTCATGGGTATTAGTTAAAAGATAAAAGTAGGCATGCCCTCAACCGCAAGGACAATTTTTGGTAACTATACTCCATTAAAAGGTTAAATTTAAGAGTTATTTCAACGAAATTACAAATTATAAATCATAAATATAGGCTCATTATATATTCTTAATAATAGTAGTCTTTTAAATGATGTTTATATCTTATTAAATACAACGTTTATATTTTAATTAAAAGAAGGGCTTACCCAATATAGTTGAGGTACCTTGATAGATAGTTAACTCACCTGCATATATTTGTCTGTAATTTGACACGTAAAGATACTTTTAAAAATATTGTCCTAGCACAAAAATCTCAAATAATTTAGTCAAACATAAAATATTCTTCTGTCAAATAAACTTTAAAAAAAAAAAAAACTTTTCAAAATGAATTAATTTTAACAAGTTTACCAAATATATATTCTTTAGAAAGTGAAAAGTATATGTTGAATTTGAATCAACATCTCTCTTTATTTGATAAAGGATCAACAATATAATGTCTCTCACATATTAAAAGAATGATTTAAATTTCCTCTATTTTCACCTATTGATTCTAATTATTTTTAACGTTCGGATTAAAAATTCTTCTCTTTCTACCTCTTGGCCTCCAATAACCCTTTTTGTGAATTTTTGGGTTAAAATTATTCCCCATTTTACGAAAGTATATATGTTGGAACATGTGCGAGACTTTTATTAAATATGTGACATGCTTTATTGATCTACATGAATATTATACTCAACTTCATAAATAACTCGATCGATCTGAGTTTGTTCGTTTGGTAATTGTTGAGGCTGAATTTCTAAAATTCACCATATTTGTAAACGATAAAAAGATGTTGAGTTTGTTTATACCAATTTTGAACCAAAGTTGCAATTTCAAACAAAGGAGACATTTTCAAGTTTGTGTTTTTGGGAAATATATTTTGTAATAAAACTATCACTAGAACAAAAATAACTTTTAGCGACAATAAATATACATATTAATAAAGAGTACTAAAGTTTTTATCGGCATTAGGTGCCATTAGATCCAATGTCGCTAAAGACTTTAGGAACATACAAAAAGTGCTAATTGCCGCTAAAAATATATCTTTAGCGGCAATTAAGATATTGCTGTTAATTAATTGCCACTAAAGAATATTTTTTGATGCAGTGTATACAGGGCCGTCTTAACCCCTAAGCCACTAAAGCAATCGCTTGGGGCCCCATATTTTTTGGGGCCTCCATTTAAAAACAAAAATATTACTTATGAATGCTCTTTTTAAAAAAAAAAATTATATGTACTATGAGTGCTATGATTTCTACTAAGGCATAAGGAAATTACATATGAAATGAATGTAAAATCTGAATTTCGTAAGAAACAATTTGATGACAATATTGATAACGAAATCACAAAGTCCCTTGAAACTAGAGTTGATTACTTTATATATATTGAGAGAGAGTAGAGGAAGCTATTTTTTTCACTTCAAAATAGATTTGAACCAATTGAAGCATATGAAAATATTTTTTGTTTCTTATGTAATGGTAAATTGAGATCACTAGATGATGAGAATTTAAAAATCATTGTCTTAACCTTGAACTTTAACACATAATAGTTATTCTGCTATTGATGATTTAGATTTATTTTTTTAATTGAAAGTGTTAAGAGAAATAATACATGTAGAAGATAATGATCTAATGAAAACACGCAATCAAATAAAGACTTGATTCTTTTTCAAACACACATATTGCTTATAGAATAATGTTAATAGTTTCTTTAATCGTTGCCTCAGTCGAAAGAAGTTTTTCAAAACTAAAATTGATTAAATCTCATTTAAGATCAACAATGTCACAAGAGAGATTGAATGGAATAGCTATATTATCAATTGAAAAGGAATTATTAAAACAAATCAATTATAAAACAGTAACTAATGATTTTTTTATCTAAAAAAGCTAGAAAAGTAAATTTTAAATAAAAGTATATATGATGAAAAATAATAATATTAGGGCCCCTCCCTTAAATTTCGCTTTAGGCCCCAATCTTGTTGAGTCGGCCCTGAGTGTATGGAATATATAATTGGATAAATATGAAGGAAAAGTAGTGGTGGAGTAGGGATTGGTTTAGAATTATGTTGTCAAGAATTGAGGTTTCAGAAAAACATGGTGGAATGGGCAAAAAACCATTAACCATAACCAATGTCTAAAGTTGAACATACAAAGCCAAGGGGATAACGATTCTTGTGCTATTGACTTTCACATGGTGGGTCACTCTATCACATTCCATAAAAAATTATAAACTAAGGTTTCCTTGTTAAGTAAGTGGTTCAATTATGTACAATTAAACCTCTTCTATTACAATATTTTATTATAATAATTCTATTTTCACGAAATTATTAGGTTATATTATATGTTTCTATAATAATATTTTGCTATAGCAATTAAAAATTATCAAATAAATTATGTTATTATAAAAAGTTTGATTATGCTTATTTAAAAGAAAATGACTAATGAGTCTAAGAAAGAGAATTTTTTAAAGGAAAATTAGCACTTTCAGTTACTTAGATATCCATAAATTCTAATTTCCGTCCTTATATTTTATTAATTAAGCATATATCAACTTTAATCAATTGAAATTTGATATGTACATTTTTTATCTCTCGGATCATAAATCTTCATAAAATTAACAAATTATTAAATGCTAAATTATTCAGTTACTGATGTGTTATGTTAATTTTTATTGTTACGAAAAAAAAGACATATTTTAGATAATTGAGATATAGAAGTGCTTAAAAAATATTAAATGGACCAAAATCAGAATTTATCTATTAATGAGGAATAAAAGTGCAATTATTCCTCAATCTAAATTTCCCGAATGAGAGCTACTTTTTTTATTTAGGTAATTGGTGTATGCCTGAGCATAAATCTACAAGTAAAGTAAGGTACGGGGTAGAAATACTATGAAAAAGTAGGGTAAAAGATGAAATATAATTATTAAATAATAAATAAAAATAAAATGAGAAGAAAATATTAAGGTAACGACGCGTTCATACCAAATTGGTCTTCATGGGTCTTTTCAAACGTTACCTAACGATGAATTTAAACGATACGATATAATAAAATTTAAATAACAATTAATATTTAAACTAACAATACAATACAATACGGACAATCATCCAAAGAAGATGTAAACCGTACCCACATAAAACCTTTTTTTTTTTTGAATAGTTAAATTAATGATTATAGGCTATTAATCGGAGCAACATAAAATGGTCATGTCAATAAGAAGGGGCCAAGAAAAAGTTTGAATTAGGCTTAAGTCATCCGTAGCTACTTAAAGTTGTTCGCATATTTCACTTGAACATCTTATTTTAGGTTTGTTTCAATTAAACACCTTTATTAATAAAAAAAAAATACCTATTAAACATTTTTGGACGATTAACTAAAAATACAAATTGTGTGTCATTCACTCGCAATGACATGACATATTAACTAATCAGAAAAAGACATGTGGCCTTGGGCCCATAATAGCAATTAAAAAATACATTAAAAATAAAATAAAATTAAAATTTGTTTTCATCCCCAAAAAAAATAATTGGAAAAACCTTTCTTCCCATTTTCTTCTTTGCCAATGACCCAGGCACCCACCCACCCCGACGTTCGTCCTTTCCCAGTTTCTTCTTTGCTAGTACACACAGCCGCTTCCGACTGAAACCACCCATTCTCCGATAATTGTTCTCACGCCGATTACCACACACCTACCTCCTCTTATTTTTGACTCAATTTAATTTTTATTTTTGATGAAATACTCTTCTATAACTCAAATGAAAATCTTTATCAGTAAATTCTTTTGATTTTTTGTGTTCTGACTAATTATTAGTATTTAATTGATGCTTTTCCGATGAAGAAAACAACGCCGACTATATCGATGATGGCGGCATGATGCTAGAAAGAAAGAAAGAATGAAGGATTAGATGGGAAAGAGGTGTGTCGAGGGATGGTGGCCAAGGAATTTGCCTGATGAAAATATTGGATTGAGTAGGGAAGACAAATTGGGGAAGATGATGCTAGGGATTTTTAATTTTTTTTTTTATACGTTTAAGTTATAATTTTTCTAATGTTGATATCTCCATTTTTTATTGGTCTGCCAAAATAAGTTTCTGGCTTCACGCGCTTCCTTTGATCTGTAATACACTCATGATGCCATGTCACCGAAAAGTATTTAATAGATACATATTTTAAACGATAAAAATATTCAATAGATATAATATTTAATTAAGATATCTAAATAAATTACGTAAACAACTTTAAGGGTCAACAGATGACTTGAGCCGAATTATTATATTCTTAGAGCCCATCAAAACTTTGTAGTTTTAGATCACGAAAATAATGATTATTTAATATAAAAATAATACTAGTAATGATTGCCAATAAATCACAGATGGAATAAAAGACAACATAATGACTAGTAAACTAAGCTTTATATTTTGTGAAAAAAATGAAAAGGTTAAAATAGACCATATAAGATGGAAAAAAAGATTATAGTATAGTCTCACGTGCCTTTAGCCTTACAAGGGATTTCAGAAAAAGTATGGTCTCAACTCTCAACGTACTTTAATTTGTGGATTAATTATTAGGGTAATTATATCTACGTACGCTTGAATTAATTATAGAAGTTGCATTATTATTAGTTCCTTCTATCTCAATTCATACATTATTTGCACTTTAAGATGTACTAAAATACACATTAATTAATCAGTAGTATTATTACAATTTGCATAAAATTCAAAATTTTAAAATCATTTACTATTCAATATTCATGCTGTGTTTCTTGCCTGATTATCAAAAGAAGGATTTTTTAAGAGAAAAATATGTCATGTTAATTAATTCATTTATTTTAGGTCCTATATGATTTCTATGAGTCTTTTGATATTATTAGATGATTATTATATATGCCAACAGGATATACAGTAAACTTCTTAGCATTTTTTATTTTTATTTTGTATAATATTGTCCTGTAATTAATTCAAATAAAACATGATTAGTGTAGAACTCCTTTTTCATTTTTGTTGCTTGAATCTCTTTAAAAAGAATGAGATATTATTACTTCAAATTGAATATTTATTTATTCATTCTTTATCATTTAAATTTCAACCGAAATATATTACTCCATAATTTATGGTATATTCCAACATTTTACTTTTTAAAATAATAATAATAATAATATATTTCCTTACTAATTTGACAACTCTTTAATACATTATGAATTTTTTTTTCTAAATTTAAAATCATAAAGAATTAAAATCCTTTCTTATTTTCTCTCTCTCTAAATTTTCATATTCAATTAAGCTAAGACAGGTAAATTGAAGAAGTATATAATTTTGGTGACAAAATGAGATTATTTGTAGTACGTACATTAAGCAGTCATTTCATCAAATAATCATAATTCACAACCCTTCGAACTTTCGAGGGTACATGCACTTATCTGACTGACGTGGAGGTTTTTAACCTCATTATTTATGTGGATTATAAAATTTCTAATTTTCTCTTACTCATATATTTCATGTTAATCAGTAGAAATTCGTTATCTTATTAAAGGTACAGCTTATTCGAGACTTATTATTTTATTAAAATTCTTTGTCCATTTTTTATTTGTCTATTTTAAACTTTACCGTCTTAATCTTAAGAAATACTTATTGACATAGTTATTTTATCACAAATTTATATTAATGAATGTTTGGTTTATGTTGGAAAATGAATATGGGAAATACGTAATTAACATTAAGAATAAAACATATTTTTTTCTCAATAAAGTAAAAGTGACAAATAAAAATAACAACGTATTATGGATAAGTAAAATGAATTGATAGACTAATATTCTCTAAATTATAAGCTTTCAAAGTAAAGTGTTTAAAATAGACAAGCAATTAAATATGTGACCAATTTAATTTTTTTTCTTCTTAAATAGGTATATCACTTTCGAGTGGGGCAAATTTATATTGTCGACCATTTAAGCGGCCATTAATGATAGATACGTTTGAGGATATAATTAAATAATAATAATAATAATGATAATAATATTTTTTGATAATTTAAGCTTTTAGATAAATAGCAAACTATTAATTCAAATTAAATGTTATAGCCAGAGTTTCTTTTATTTATAATTCGCAGCAAATATTTCATGTTTTTTGTCATTCCATTTGTATATCGAAATATACAAATAGACTCATTCAGCATACATATGTGTTGTATAAAAATTAATTGCAGGACCCATTTGTATACCGAAATATACAAATAGACTCATTCGGTATACATATGTGTTGTATAAAAATTAATTGTAGGACCCATTTGTATACCGAAATATACAAATAGACCCATTCGGTATACATATGTGTTGTATAAAAATTAATTGCAAGACCCATTTGTATACCGAAATATACAAACAAACCCAAATACAGATTTTTATGTATATGTATACCGAAATATACAGATTAATAGCCATAACAAACTTTAAAGTTTGTTATAGAGCGCAATTATATAAATTATAGCTATAACATACAAATGTGATTTTTATGTTTGCTAAACCTAAAATTTACTCTAAATTATAACATATTTCAATATAATATCACACCAGACAAATTAAATATCACCGTCATTTCACAAAATGGCCATACACTTAACAAATTTATGTTTGTCGACCATTTAGGCGCCATTAATGGCAGATACAAGGCATGCAGAAAAGGATATGAAGTCTCTTTCGATTATATTATAAAACTATTACTTCCAGTAGTACTAAACTGTTTCAATCCCATGAACGATAAATCCAAATTTAATTACTAGTACTTTCTTCATAGGAATATAGTTATTATCATTTATAACATATTTTAGTATATGCTTATTATAATAATTAGCTAGATCAAAAGTGTAAATGCAATAGGGGAAGTACGTAAGTGATGACATACAATATATTAATTCTGAATTATTATTATTATTCCCATAAAAACTTTATACAAATCACAAAAGCAAGACAATTCCCTAGTTGAAATTATGCAGAAAAAAAAAGGACAAAATAAAATAAAATAATATGAGTCATGATGAAGATATATCGTATCTTCAAAATTCCAAAGAATATTTTTCTCATGTCTGACACAGTCCCTTCCTTACAAGCTTTTTCCATTTCTTCAAGAAGACAAAAAATTCACAATAAGAGAGAGAGCGCTATACAAAGTGACAATTAATGTATTCGGGGTCGTTTGGTTGGGAACAAGTTATTCCAAAATAGGTTATTTTGAGGTTAGCTATTCTGAAATAATTTATCCCTCCATATATACGAGATAACTTATTTCATCACTATGATATAAATGATGAGATAAATTATCTCAAACATGACAACCAAACAAGATACAAAAAATTTATTCCATCACTATTTTCTTATCTCATCACTATTTATTTTTATCCCTCACACCAAACTACCCCTCAGTCACATGTGAACTTCTTGAGACCTCTCATCCCATATTACTTGCTTCTCATTTTCTCTATTTACCTGAAATTTAACAAATTAACCAAAAAAAAAACAATATTATAATCTGAGTGACAATCAAAAAATCTACAACATGCATAAATGGATCGAGAGAAACCGATAAGAAATATGAACCTTGACCCTAATTCAATTCAAAAGTTAACTTGTTCAAAAAAGATGAAATTTTAATGTGGGACAACCTCAACATATCTCACACGTCCGGACCTGACAACTGTAGCATGGAAACATAATATGAAGGTCCAATATTGAATAAACCAAAAATTCAAAATGAGTCTTAATTCTAACCATGATAATAAATGAATCTTCGGTGTAAATTCAAAAAAGTAGTTCTGAGGTGAGTATATATTGTCTAAGATCATAAAAGAAACAAAAAATACTAATCTCAGGATCCATGTAGGATAAACTCAACAATAAGTTCTGAGTTTAGCTGCAATTATTGCCTTTCAACTCGAACTACGTATATACAAACATTCAACTTATTTCAAACTCTGTAACTCTAATCCTGAATTTGTCCGTTGAAAAAAAGGAGAAGAGAGAGAAAGTGAAAAGAAGTAGTTACATACCATTAATGGTTTCTTTTGCAATGTAGAACAGCTTCATAAATAGAGCTTTCAGAATCACAAGATCTGCGCCAATTATCAACAGAATAAGCTACACTTGTCCTTGGAGATGTTGCTGCTGAACAATATTCCCACTTCTTCATCACTTCCTTTCCACTACTTGATCTGCACCTACCAATTCTACTACATCTTCTTATTTTCTGGCAAAATGGCCTAAGAAAATCCAAATACTTCACCAAAATCCTCCTCGACAAACTCCGGCATCTCCTCAACGATACACAACGATTCACCCTCCTGCAGGAGGACGAACGCGATTCATCCTGCTGCTGCGCATCAGAAGATGCCGGAGAATTTGCGATGGAGTCGGATTCAATTACATCGTAATCCGACTCCATCTTCATCGGCTTCTTGATGAACAGAGGCATCAAGAAGCCGTTTGAAATGAGTTCATCTGCATGAACAAGAGTTAAAGGAGATTCCGATGTAGGAAAATCAAAGTTCAAATCCTGTGGATTCACATTAAAAAACCTTTTTGAAGGAGGTAGTGTAGGATCCATCTCAATAAAAGCAGTTTCATAATCATCTCCAGAATCATCCATAGAAGCTCTGAAAGAATCCCCCAAATCTACTAACCAACTATACGAAAAACTCTCAATCGAGAGAGACTGCGAAGTTTCCATATCTCCTCGATAGTCAAATTTACTACGGAAACTAAAAAAATCACAAAGAAAAGAGAAAAGATTTTATGAATTCAAAGAATGAATGAACTCTAGCTTCATTCATACAAGGAATAAATATTGTATATGCATATATATATAATAAAATAAATAAACCAGTATTGATTGAAGGATGTACTATCCTTTTTCTAACAATAACATATGGGGTGGTCTACTACAGACAAATTCAATTAATAACTGAAAACGAAATGAAGAAAGAGTGAAAAAAAATTGAAAGACAAACCCCATATATATACACTCACGGATGTTGTTGCTACATTACCTTAATTTTAGTACTATTATAAAAATTTTATTTATGCATACGATTTAATAATTTTCAACTAGTAAGCTTCACATACAAGTTGATGACTAAAAGTTTTTATTCTTGAAGAATTAATTCTAATGTCATCTAGATCATGTTATGGTTCCTAGTTCTGGATTGAGTCGTTGGACGATTAACTGAAAAGTCGGGTCTAAGCCCCTTTTCTTGTTCCTTGACTTGCCTATGATTGCTGAAATTTGCAATTCATTCAGGGAATTGTAGACCTGGGAACTTGTTTGAGAAAATTTCGAATCTCTGAAACTTGATAAAATCCAACTTATTTTATTAATAATGTCACTCTTAAATAGAGGTTTATAATAGCAAGAGTCCTAATAAATTAGAAATAACAAAGTCCTATAAAACTAAAATAATAAGAATCCTAATCCACTCAGGAAGTTATGTTCGACTAAAACAACTAAAACAATAATTCAGAAATATTAATCATTCTTGCGTTTGTAATATTGTTTCCCGACAAACGCATCAATAACATTACTCCCTTCCTGAAGAAAAAGCTTGTCCTCAAGCTTTAAGTCTGGAAAGACAGATGTAAGTTGGAGGCAAAATAACTTGAAGTCAGATGGCAGTCTCTCCACGGTCAGTTGGTATTTCTCTAGATTCCCCATCCTCTACTTTCAGCCAAAATAACTTTTTACACCGATGGCCTTGAACATAAGAATCATCACAGTTGTAGCACAATCCCTTTGCACGTTGGGCAACTATCTCGGTGCTAGTCAACTTTTTCACAAAAGGATTAGAAGCACCTACCTTAACACTCGGAGTTACTGGTGTAGTGGCAGCCCTTGCACTAATGTTTGAGGTTGAACCATAGCCCTTTTGTGTGCTAGAAGAAATTTGGATCTTCTACTCAAATTCTCTCGCCAAACTCATTGGTTGTACTAGGTTAGATGGGTTGTGCAATTCCACATCCATACGAATCAAATCAACTAACCCTGTTGTGAACATATCTACTTGTTGGTCTATACGTACAGATGATGCACGAGCCAACATTTTTTGGAAGTTTCTTTGATAATCTTCAACAGAACTGGTTTGTTTCAAGTTGATCAATTCTCCTAACGGATTACTTTTCATTGGTGGGCCAAAACGAAAAGTACAATATTCCTTAAAAACGCCTCATGTTAAATTGGGTTCCTCTTGTTCCAGTTGATAAACCCACAGTTGCGCCTCCCCTACCATGTGAAAAACAGCTAAACTTACTTTTTCTTGGTTGTTTGTATGCTGATTACTGTAGAATTTCTCATAATGGTGAAGCCAAATAAGAGGATTTTCACTTCCATCATAAATAGGAAAGTCTAATTTAGTGTATTTGGGAACAATACCTCTTCCTCCGTTATTGCCATCAGTACCAAAATTATTGTTGTTGTTTCTTCCTTCAAAACGCACCTCTAGTTGTTCACCTGCTTTGCTGGTTCGTTGGATAGAAACAACGCTATTGTCTCCAACTTCAACTCCCTTTGCACGTGCCGTGGTGCAGATTAGGGTTTCAATTTGCTGCAATAGTTGCTGGAATTTGGCGTCCATCCTTGCTTCTGAAGCTGCTACTTTTGTTTCAGTTTGAGTTTGAGTTTGGGCTTCCTGTAACAGATTTCGCAACTTTGCTTCTACCGTGTTTTCGTCCATGGTGACAGGCTCTGATACCAATTGGTTATGTCCCTAGTTCTGGATCGAGTCGTTGAACGATTAACTGAAAAGTCAGGTCCAATAGACAGGTCTAAGCCCATGTTCTTGTTCCTTGACTTGCCTATGATTGCTGAAATTTGCAATTCATTCAGGGAATTGCAGACCTGAAAACTTGTTTGAGAATGTTCTGAATCTCTGAAACTTGATGAAATTCAACTTATTTTATTAATAATGTCAACTCTCTTCAATAGAGGTTTACAATAGCAAGAGTCCTAATAAATTAGAAATAACAAAGTCCTATAAAACTAAAATAATAAGAATCCTAATCCAATCAGAAAGTTATGTTCGACTAAAACAATAATTCAAAAATATTAATCATTCTTGCGTCTGTAATATTATTTCCTGACAAACGCATCAATAACAGATCACCCATAAAGCAATGCAAAAAATTATTTTCTGTTATTACTTTGTACTAGTAGTACTAGTTTATACTTTATGTCATATTTAGATTTTTGAAATGTTAATCTGCTAAAATAATATTCTCATTATACTATCGATCATAACCATGCATTACATTGTCTACAGAACAAAGTACAAACAGCTTTTCAGCATCAAATTGAGAACTTTGTTGAACTTGAGGGAAGTTCTCATATATATAGAGGTGGATTCAAAATTTGAAATTTATGAATTTTTATGATAACCTCGAATTGATACACAATAAAAATTGAATTCAAAATCAAATATTTAGTAGATGTTATATATATATAGTCTAGACAAAAGGTAATGATTCTCGTAAAGTTACATGTTTTTCCTATAGTGGATCCGCCTCTGCTCATATAGAACTTAAAGGTTACTGAATATTTCCTCTGTTTCCAATTCTGTTGTCAAAATAAGGGGTTGTTTGGTAGAGTGTATAAGAACAATGTAAAATAGGGTGCATTAGTTATGCAGTAATTATTTCTTATACATTGTTTGGTTTAATGTATTAGAAATAACAAATCTTGCATAATTTCTATTAAAAAAAATATGTTTACAAAAATACCCTTCACACTTTATTTATTTGTATAGTTCCTTTGCAATAAAGTTCTTTGCTAAAACATCAAAAAAGATTTATTTGCTAAAACATCATTAACTTTTCTTCTTCTTCTTTCATAAATAATATTAAATAGCTGTACTATTGCGTCAAAATATTTTTGTGAAAAGTTAGCAAATAATTTTTTTTATCAAATTTATCGTCACAATATTAAAAATTTGGATTAAATTATATTGAAATTAGATTTTTGTTTTTTATTTTAAAAAAAGATACTTAAGAGGCCATAAAGCTTTTTAAGACACCAAAAAAATTAAAAGACACCGGAAAACAAATCAAAATAAAAACAAAAACTTATGACAACAAAGAAAATGAAAAGGCTTTAAGGGCCGTCTTGTAATTATTTAATCTAATGCAAGTGTTAAAATGCTATGTATAACTAATACCTAGAATTCCTTGGTATTAGTAATACACAACTTAATACACAATAGAGTGTACCAAATAAGGTACTACTAATACACATTTAATGCATGTATTATATTTTCTAATACACTCTACCACACGACTCTAGTGTTTGTTGTGGTAAACACTAATGTTCTGGCCTCTGGGGATTTTTATTTTTTTTGGAAGTCATAGGCTCATAGCTAGAGTCTAGGTAAGTAACATGTTATGGTTAAGTTATAAAATAATATAAAAAGAATATGATATTTTAAGAAACAAAGATCTTTGGTTATTATTGATTTGTTACTTGCTAATATTCCCTTTTCCTTTTCATGACAGCAAATACATCAATCATTTCAATAGAAATATGAAAGCATATCTTGATTTTACATACTATAAGTATAAGTCATATTAAGAATTTTTGTACCATTCGTTGGTGGGATGTATATGCAAAATCCAAACAAAAGAAATATCAGACTAATTCTCTTGGTAAAGAAATCTCAGACTTTAACATCCACCAATAACCTGAGTGGTAGCAATATTTCAAGAAAAATTGAAAAAGTTGTAATAATAATTTATAAAGAGCAGAGAGAGAGAAACAAAAATACCAGACCAGAGGTCCCCATTAGTGTTGGAGAAAGAGATAGACATTAAGGAAGCCCTCAGGGAGCAAAACAAGTAATTTGAAAGTGACCTAAAACCAAATGGTCCCCTCACATGTCTCCTATAGAGTTAAAGCAAATAGAAAAGTATACAAATATTCTCAAAAAATTAAGTTATCATAGAATTGTCTTTTAATGTGGACCATTGCAAAACACTTTATCACCACAAATAATAACCTCAAAAAAGAATTAAAGATTTAAGTACAATTGAGACTCTCATCAAAATCAAATACCTTAGGACTGTAAAGAGTAATTTGATTTCCAATGAGCAGAGGACAATTGAAAAGTCTGAAAACAGTCATCTATAAACATGAATACAATGTATGTGGCCATTGGCCAAGTCTTTGAATCTAGTCGTTCGGATTGGATATGAAAATTTAGATCTAGATTCTTGGTTTTCAGATTGAAGAAATTACAATTCAAATAAGCTCACATTGGATTGGATTTTTTAAGTTCGATTTTGAATTAATCTGTTTAGATATTTTGAATTTTGAATTTTGACTTTTGAGTCTTTAAGACGGTCAATAACAATTAACAACCTCAATTCACTTATTAATGATATGCACCTTAGAATGTATAACTTTCTCATGGGTAACATGAGAAAGACGAAAAACGTATATTATACTCTCTGTCCAATAATATTTGTCCAGTATTGACTTTGCACACTTCTTAAGAAACTATAAATAGAAGGGTAATATTTTACTATATCATCTTTTGAATATAATAAATACAATATCTTGAAAAATGTAATAAGGAAATGACTATAATTAATGATAATGGTAAATTAGGAACTATGTGTAAATTTATCCATTTATTTCATAAAATGGATAAATATTGTTGGACATCCAAAATAGTATAGTGGACAACTATTGTTGGATGGAGGGAATATTTGATTTAGTAGAAGTTTCATATAGGACTTAATATTGTATTAATGAGTAGGGTTGTAAGGTACTTTCTCAATCCCTAATTAATTGTTCACTTTTGAATTGACACACTTATTAAGAAAACAATGATTGACATAGTGAGTTTACCATTTTACCCTTATTAATTATGAAGTAGATGAATTAAAAATTTAAGATTTTCAAGAAGTTCTACCTTTTTCAAAATTAATTAATTGAGAGTATAATAGATAAAAAAAAATTATCCTTTCTTAATTTGTCAAAATTGATAAGTAAAAAAGTAAAATTGGACAAGTAATTAGGAACAGAGGGAGTAGTAATCTGCACCCGTTGGAAACTGAACTTATTAGTAATGGACACATGATATAGGTAGAACTGAATATAATGTATATTTTTTTTTAAGATTTTCGTATGATTTTCGAAAATCCATAGCACCAAATTCAATATTCAATCCGAAATCCATAAATTTTAAAAGTAGAATCTGAAATCCAAACCAAACATCCAAAACGTTGGGACTTCTGGTTGGCATCAGACAACAAAAACTTGCCAGTTACCTATCATGCATGTTTCTCTTGATGTAGTGAATCCCCTGTTCAATGACTACATTATAACATAGGATTCCCATAAACAGAAGTTGGAGAAATATTTTGTCCAATAATATTAATGAAGCATGAAATGTTGACAAGAAAGTTACAAAACCAAATATTCATAAAGATCCGTAGTACTCAACTTGTATAAAACAGCATAATCAAATAAGAGATTCAAACAAGAAAGATGTTTTTTCATCAAATGTAGAAGTACAAAGTATGTGTAACATCACATATAGTAATAAGTTCCTTGATAGTGCAGAAACAACACCTATTAGTTCCAAGGCAATCCAATTGAACTCAACACATGCTTGTACCTTACAAATGGGGGCAACAAACTCAAAACAATCACAACATAAAGGGAAATTACCAACAATTTCCCATGCAGTTCAAAGGGACTATGTGTGAGAGCAAGTTGACCATGTGAAACAATAGTCAACAAAGCCTACGTCGAAATAACACTTCATGAACCTATAATCAGATAGATTGATTGAGGAACACAATATAGCAGCAAAACCTTCTGCAATGTTAGTCGATAACTCATCCTTGATGCGACAGGTCTAAGAATGGAATTATTCAAGACCCTGTGGACCGTAAGGATACTATTTGCAGAATCACTTTAGTTGCAGCACGGGGATTCTGAATTTCAATCATTAAACTTTTGATGTTCCATTAACATTTCCATAAAGCAACTAAACATGAATGTGATTGTCCAACTACTTATGGGTTCCAACCATTTTTCCTGATTGTAAAGGGTGTGGCATATTATTCAATAGCACATGGATAAATTTTAGATGTCGTCACAATGATGTAATTGAGCAATAAAACACATTACCCAATAATAACCATTACTGAATTCTCATTCTCATCATTGCTTCATATCAATAGGTTCACTTACTCTAATCTGAGATGAGCTAAAACAACACTTATTAACTGGAAAATAACCTTTATGCAGATTATCACTAAATCAGAATTCGTCCAATTCGCAAAGGCAGGGTATTTAGATGGCTAAAGCAAGAAAAAATATGTTCCTAGATGCTTTAGTTCCTGCATGGGGACTATACAAGTTGTACATTATCTTTTGCTTGGCCCAAGCTCTAACTTCTAAGACTAGACTAGCTTTGAATCCCATATTTGATGATAGGCGGAATTCGTTCCCTTGGGCATGTCCAGAGTCTTTTCCCTTGATCTTTGTTACAGAATGTATATAGATCTAATATTACTGTATTTATACATGTTTACCTATTGAATAAGATACAAGTTATTCTCTCCAATTCCTTGCACAATCTTCATTATAAACTTACCGAGTATGCTACTAAGGTCTAAGGCCCTGTTAATTTTTTCGCACTTCTTGTTTACATGTATAACCCATTGATGATTCTCAGTGAGATGATGAATCTGATCATAAAGCAAAGGCCTCACTCGCATGCCTTTATACCTTGGCAGTCCAACAAATATTATAGGCCTAATCCTGCTAAGTTTTTTTTGGTAGTATTTCAAGGATAACCCAAAAATGTACTAGTACTTCAATTATCACTCTGCAACATTTTCATTGCATAATTAACTTTTCTTCAGTTTCTTTACCATTCATACAACCCTCCAGGTGAAGAATTTGATAAAATTTCATCCTGATGAGGAGGTGCCTATCAAAGATCTCACTATAAGGAGTATACCAAAGTATAATACTATCAACTACTTGCATTTCATATATGAAATTAGAGTATTCCATTTGTTCCAAATTATAGGTGTTGATTTTGCTTAGACATGACATTTAAGAAAATAGTTTAGTTGATTTCTCAGATGGCCACTCAACTGATAGTGTTATTATCTCAGAAAATCACTTTCTTTGTTGAATAAAATTGGAATCAAGAATGAAATGTGACTATTTAACACATTAACTATGACCATTTGAGAATTCAACCCGATAATAGTTGAAATAAAAGTGAAAGGGAAAGTTGACTTATGTATCTTTTTTAATCTCCTGCAGAGTCCCAGATTTTTTACCATTATATGATCTTCTGAACAAGTTAAAGAAAAGATAGAGACATATGGCTGTAGTGGTGAAGAGTAGTAGGAACACTAAGGAAGCTACAGAAAATGCCACATCTAAACATGATATAATTAAGTTTTAAGATAAATATCCTTCTTGCCAATTCAATTCAACAGTGCTATGCAGTTGAATAGGGTAAGAACAATTGTATACTACATTAGTATTTCCAGTTACAACATTATTAGTACCTCACCTTCCCCAATGCAATCACCGTATACAATGGAAGCTAACAGAGAATCTAGTCTGGCTAATCCTCCTAGGATGCAACCCGTTGTTTCTTCCATTTATAAACAGCTTTCAAGATCTTAAGATTGGTGGTTTGCGTTTCCTCAGGCAAAAGATAGTCTATGTACTCCTCATACGCTGTTTACCTTCTCTTCTTCATTTTCTTTGGTAGTTTGGCATGGCCGAGATCCCCAAACTCACCAAAATTGTTTTCCAATGCAGGTTAGTCAATTGCAAGCTCAAAAACAGCTCTGGCTCTCTCCGTTTCATACAACGACCTCTCTAACTCAAAAATGCATCAAGTTCTATTTTACATGACTATGGAAAACTTTCATTATACGGTCAATGTATGTAAAAGTTGTTTATTTGTTCACTTGGTCTGAGCAGTTGTTGGATTTACTCTTGGGGAAAAGGCACTCTGCACTTCTACGCCGCGCAGAGCTGAAAATGTTGGTGAATATGCATGGTAATGAGGTTAGTATTTAGTACCTTAAATTTTCTTGATTTTAAGTTCTAAGACTAGACCAACTCTGAATCACAAATTGGTTAGCAGTCTGAGGCTTATCTTAGATAAGTTATTTATCCAATGCTTTCAGTTCAATTATGTACATATAATAAGATCATTAATTTTAAATCCTGGATTCGCCTCTTAATTACAGGCAGGGAAAGGCGGGGAGTTGAGCCACGATGAAACAACCATAATTGCTGGAGCATTGGACCTAGCTCAGAAATCGGTTAAAGATGCAATGACTCCCATGTCCAGAGTCTTTTCCCTTGATCTTCATTCTAAACTTACAGAGTATACTACTAACTCCACCAAATTTTTCCTAGCTAGCTTCAATTAGCACTTCATGTTTATATGTATAATAACCCAAATAATGTTTGATGATTCTCAGTGAGATGATGAATCTGATGATAAGCAAAGGCCATAGTCGCGTACCTGTATACACTGGTACTCCAACAAATATTGTAGGGTAAGTTTTTTTTTTGTTTTCCAGAAACTTTATTAGTATTTCAATTATCACTCTGTAACATTTTCGTTGCATATTCAACTTCTCTTCAATTTCTTTACCATTCGTACAACATATAGGTGAAAATTTTGATTAAATTTCGTCCTGAAAATGAGGTGCCAATCAAAGATCTCACTATAAGGAGTATACCAAAGTACGATACGATTAACTTGTTGCATTATTTGATACTCTTTTTCAATAAAGTACTCTAGCTGTTCCAATTTCAGCTGTTGATTTTGCTTAGACATGACTTGTAAGAAAATAGTTGAATTGATTTCTCATATAGTCAATCAACTAATAATGTTATTATCACACTTGAGAATTCAACCCGAAAATAATTGAAATAAAAGTGAATCCATAGTGAAACAGAAAGTTGACTCGATCTTTATTTAATCTCCTGCAGGGTCCCAGATTCTTTACCAGTATATGATCTTCTTAACCAGCTCAAGAAAGGGCACAGCCATATGGCTGTAGTGGTGAAGAGTAGAAGAATCACCAAGAAAACTGCAGAAAATACCACTACTAAACACGATATAATCAAGATAAATATCCTTCCGGCCAGTCCAATTCAACAGCGTCATGCAGCTGAAAAGGGTACATAATCTTATATTAGTACAACTAACTTACTTATTTCATGTTACAACATACCAGTGTAGTTCGACAACTTTTACAGGTAAAATTAATTAGTGATAAACTAGAATGATCTTTAATTTTAGGAGAAGAAGCAATTGGTATCATTACAATGGAAGATGTACTTGAACAACTTCTGCAGGTAAAATTAATAATTCATGTTGGTTATGTAAGTTTATTTTTGTTTTTTCTTAACTGATGGGTTGATTGCTAATTTGTCTGCAATAACTCTTATTTTTTCTCCTGGAAGGAACCAATATACGACGAGACAGATGACTATGTTGATGTTCATAACAAGTATGTTAACAATTTCAGTTTACAATATATTCCTTATCTTAATTAAGAATGTCATGGACTCATGGTAACATATTGATCATCACTACACATTTGCTACTTTTGTGTCCAGAATTAGGATCAACATTCCTCCATCGGTGATATTTTCACCTAGAAGATCTCCAGGAGCAGTGGCAACAGGGGCTACTAATTATAAACCGAAGTGGCAAAGTCCAATAGCGTCTCCAGTACATTCAAGTGCTCATCAAAGTCCTGTGTTGCGCTCACCTATTTCACCATACGTGCAGCCGCTGTATATTGTGCCAAAACTATCCCCTGCACACTTAAGTAGTACAAATTCTCCAGGCAAATTTTCACGCAACTCTCCATCATCTAATGATCAGGTACCTGTAGTTATCATTTAAGCGACTTGCAGACGGACGGTATAAAAGAATCTTATAAATATAATGTCAATTGTCATGGTATAGAAGCTAAACTCTTTAAAAGATTCATGAGTACCTTAAACTCGTACCTTTAGATTTATTAATTTAACATTAACTAAAATTTAAATCTGTTTCAGGTTTCTCTGAAATCTTGTGAGAAGTTGGACAAACACGGACTTTAGTACTTGAGGATATTCTGGATGAATTTAATTGAAGGGTCCAATAACATATCCACCTTAGTAACATCCACAAGGTTTTTGTAATCAGTCATCTTTTATTCTAAAAATTGTAAATCTGCCCTTTACTCAATTATATTATTCGTTACAAACTGCCAAGAAAAGGTAAAAACTAGAGTTGTGGAAGCTAACAGAAAACAGTAAAAAAAAAATGTAAGCAAACACAGAACCTGGCTAATCCTTGGATGCAACTCGCTGCCTCTTCCATTTATAAGCAGAGTCCAAGAGTTTCATATTAGTAGTCTGCTCAGGAAAAAGATAGTCTATGTACTCCTCGTACGCTGCTGGACCATCCTCCGTCTCTATTTGCCTTCTCTTCTTCAGTTTCTTTGGTAGTTTGGCACGGACTAAATTGGCATCACCAAGCTCACCAAAATTGTTTTCCATATATATCCATTCTTCAAGAAGTATTACTCTTTCTTCTTTCAGTTCAGGTGCCGAATTTATCAAGTAAGAAACGGCCCTCTCGAAGACATCTCTGGCATGTTGCAAGCACTTCTTTTTCTGTTTGATATCTGAACCCATAGCTGAAGCCTCAAACTTTGCATAACTTATCCACACCTTTAAATGTTTCGTGCGGTTAAGAAGTCTTTCATATAGTGCTCTTGTTCTTTCAAATTCACCCTCAGAGATCTCAAAGTCGATGTAAGCCTTCCATAGTAAGGCTGGGATATCCAGTGCAGGTTGGTCAATTGCAAGCTCAAAAACAGATCTGGCTCTCTCCGTTTCATACAAGGACCTCTCTAACTCAGCGAATTTGCTCCAAGCATAGCAATTTTCAGGTGACCATTCTAAGTACTTCTCATAAATCTTTCTGCAACGGTCTATGTTCCCCAAATGCAGCTCTATCTCAATGTACTTCTTAAATATCTTGTCTTTAGGAGCCCTTCCAATTGCTTCTCCAAGTAATAGCCGCGCCTCCTTGAGTTTTAACTGCCGAATCTCAAACTGGGCAGCCAACAACCAAATGTTTGCAAATGAAAACTTGTGATGCGGAATCAGCTTAAGACACTCCCCGTAGACATGTCTGGTCCTTTCCATGTCTTGTGCATCAAGCTCTTCATATAATGCATAATTAATCCATAAGTAAATGTATCGCTGCCAATACCGCTTCTCTTCAGCAGGAGGAACATTAGCAATGGCTCTTTCATAAACCTCCCTAATCCTCTCTTTATTTCCAATGCTCTCTTCTAGACGAATATAATCAAACCACGTATCATAGTTACGTGGATTCTTCCTTACTTGATCCTCATACTGAAACCTACTTTTTCCAACTATAGCATCCTCAATACCTTCCCTATCACCATACTGCTTTTCAAATGCCACAAACTTGCTGTACAAATCTTCAGCTCGCCCTTTCGGTATGTGATCAAGTGCAAATTTATATATGCACCTTGCTCTGTCCGTCTCCCTACACTTTTCCTCGAACTCTGCAAATGCCACAAACAACTGCTCAGCTTCCTCATCGTCATCTGCCAACTTATCCACAGCCCTCTCATAACAATTCCTTACCCTCCCTATCTCCCCATTTTTCATCTCAAATTTTGCAAACCTAATCCAAGCACTAACTTTGGGATGACACTGAACGAATCTCTGGAAAATTTCTCTTGCCCTCTCTATTTCATTATACCTCAACTCAAACTTAATGTAAGACAACCACCCTTGCTGGTCCGGCATCCACCCCATCCACCTCTCAAAAATACCTCTTGCACCAGCTACATTGCCGAGCATCTCTTCCATATGAATATACTTGTACCACAACTGATCAACCCTAGGCAAACGGGTAACAGCACGATCCCATAGATTGCGAGCATGATTAACAAACTTATTCTTCATCTCCATATGGACATACTTCAACCAGATGGTATGGTCACGGTTAAGTGCATCAATTACAAGTGCACGTTCCCAGATAGAACGAGCACGCTTCAAGTCCTTTTGTGATTCTTCCCATTCAGCATATTTCACCCACACACTCTTGTTCCAGGCTACACGGCTAATTAAGGATTCAAATTCCTTTCGCTTGCGAAGGCGGTAATCAGCTACTTCTGTTTGGTCAGTGATTTTCTGGTTGGGCGGTCTGATTTCTGCCTCTTGACGTTCCCTAGCTTCTCGGAGGATTTGCTCCGCCGTGATTTGGATTGGGGCTGGGTTTTTGTTCTTCACCCGCCTAGCTATAGCAACCTTTACCTCCGTTTCCTTCCGATTGAGGTAACCCGAAGCCATTAATTGAATGTTGAATTTGTAGAGAAGATGGGAAATAAACGTGACAAGTTTTTTTTCCCATAAGAGAAGGCTTTATATAACATCACATAGGATGTGATTTCCTAGTTGGTTACGGCAAACTTTTTCCTATTCAGGTAAGGTAAAAAAAACTCCTATTTGATTAAGGCATCTTTTCCTATTCGGCTAAGGTTTATGATTTGGACCAATAATAATTCCTTATTTTTAACTATACCCTTTATTACATTCTATGTGCTAGCAAATTATATCATAAATTCATAATATACTATTTGGACTTAATACTTTATTTATTTGATTAATAATTAAATTCTCTGATTTAATTATCAAACAATAAAATAGTCAATCCATTAGCAAAGATCAGAACACTAGTTTAGGGAAAAATTTCAAAACAACAATATTTTAGCATTTAATATGACTCCTTGTCAACATTTTCAATATTTATTTAAAATGTCAATATTTTTATTTGTTATAATGCTGACTGTATTTATTTGTTTTATTTAATTTGAAAGAATACAAATTTTTAATAACAGAATTGAGAGAATCATGGGAGAGAATATTTCAAAAAAGGTAAAAATATTTCCCTCAATTTTGATCCTTATTTGAACTTTTTTAATATGATTTTATCTTAAATTTGTCCGAATGAACTTCTTTAAATATGATTTTGTGTTATTATTTTAAAATGTAATTGAAATATAAATTGTGAGTGACATACAATGATGACTACATAATAATAAAGTAATACAAATTTGTTGGCATTCAAAATGAGAATGAATACTAAGCGATAATGAAATACAAACTGAGCACGATAAATACTCATTTCAATTGAAAAGTTAGACCATACAATTCAAAACCTGATTGTATACCATTAGGACGAATACAAATTCAAATCTAAATACAAACTACTTGATATACAAATTGATATTGAAAATACAAAATGAGCCAAATAAGAGAAGGCTTTATATAACATCACATAGGAAGTTTTTTCCTAGTTGGTTAAGGTAAATTTTTTCCTAGGAGTGTACATGACCGGGTTAGTTCGGGGTTTTCAAATATCAAACCAAACCATTTGTGTAAAAAATTTAAATTTATAAACCAAACCAAATTAATAAAATTTGGATTTTTTCGGGTTTTTCAAATACCAAACCAAACCATTTGTGCAAAAAATTTAAATTTATAAACCAAACCATTTGTGCAAAGATTTTAAATTTATAAACCAAACCAAATTAATAAAATTTGGATTTTTCGGGTTTTTCAAATACCAAACCAAACCATTGTGTGGAATTTTTAAATTTATAAATCAAACCAAAATAATAAACCTCGGATTCGGTAAAGTTTGCATACAAACATATAATTAACTTGTGCTCCAAATATTTCTTTAGTCCAACCAAAATACAATTATCTAAGGTGTTTCTTAATTAAGAAAATAACACAAAATATGAAATGAGTACTGATGACACTAAAATATTCAATAAAAAATAATAATGAAATCATCATATAAATAAATATTGCAAAGTCATAATGAAAATGATCATAATTTAAAAGTACTAAATCATGCTAAAATAAGTTTAATAAGTATTAGTTACATTACTAAATATTTAAGGAAA
>JAJOOS010015107.1:0-36587 GCA_029582725.1 Solanum chiquidenum
TATTTGTATTTATATTTTGGTTTGCTTCCGCCTGTTTATATTGTTATTTGCCTACTCTTGTTTAGTTTCTACCCTCAGACCCATTACTAGTTGTTCCGAGTTACGGGTTGGCTTACCTGCTGGTGGGTTATAGTAGGTGCCATCATGACTTGAGAAATCGGGTCGTGACATGCATTGACCATGGTTATGACTTATCTTTTCTAACATGTTATTTTATTATTTAGCTTGGTCAGTGCATATTATATACAATCCTTTTAGTATGATTTCATAGTTCTTATGAATTGCTATCATACTTGGTACAGTTCATGTACTAATGCATATTTGTGCCCACATTGTTTCACTAATGTACGGTCCGGCACTCCTACCTCCCATACTCGTGGCTAGTTACCACTTTTAGATATTGAATAATGATGAGTTCTCATGTTACGAAGACCGAGATTCTTTAATTACTTTCATGTCGTTTCATTTCGGATGTTGTATGTGATGTATGAGTTACGTCCCAATCAATCATTTGAAGTAATAGATGTCTTTGAGACTTATGTTTAGACTTTCGCCACTTTTGTCAAACTATTTTATATAAGATGCTACTTTTAAACTCTTTTAGTTTTCTATTATCTTTTATGATGTATGCTAACTGTCTTGTGTAGGACCTGTCAGGGTTTTATACGTCATGTCACATCTAGGGAGTATATTGGGTCGTGGCATTTAGACCACAAAATAGAAGGTTCTGAAGTTCTTTTGTTATAAAGTCTGTCTTATTCATTTGTTTTATCTCTAGTCTTTAATGAGATTTGTGTTGTTTAGATTGGTAAAGCAACTAAAATCTTTGATTGACATACTGAACAATGTAGAAAATATGGATCAAAGGAAATCCCCGTGCACTTATTAATGTTCTTTTATGTTTCATCTCCTATGAGGTTGGTGCATTTATATTTGACGTCATTGCTAGCTATCTGTGAGATGATGGAATCTTTATAATATGATTTTATCTAATATCTATTAACTTTATTGGCATATTCAGTATTCCAAAGGAAATTGGTTTTGATTTTAAAACCTATCTACGTATGAATCAAAATAGAGTACCTTATTCCTTTTTATCGAGAGTACATACTCAAATGGGGTTCCATTCTTGTATGGTACAAAATAAATTTTATTCGATCACATTAGTCATGGATCATAGGTATACTAGTCTTGTTCATGCTATTTATTAATCAAATCAATTTTTAGGAAAGACCTCTTGACCAAAATTTCATAATGCAGTTGGAGTTTTGCAAATAACTGTTGGAACACTAAAACATGTATCTTGACATAGAACTACTTTAATCTATATATCTACAACAAATGTGTAACTCCCTTCAAAAGTATTACTCCCTCTATCCCAATTATATGACTTACTTTCCTCTTTAGTCAGTCCTAATTAGAATAAATCATTTATATATTTAGTAACAATTTCACTTTAAAATACTCATTATACCCTCATTTAAATGATTTATAGCATACTAACATCTATGACATAAATTAGAGAGTAGTTTTTTATGACCTTGGTGTCCGGGAGAACTTTCGCTCAACCTCGACTAATTCCTTGACATACATGCCACGTCCCACAAACAATTATTAGACCAAAAATTTCGAAAGCTTCTCTATTTTTCGTAAAACTCTGTGTCAAGTCAAGAAATCACAAAAGATTAAACAATCCTTTTAAAATGAACCGACACCATACATTTTAGACAGTATAAACAACTTAAATCTTCTATAACTACCATATGACAAATCTAGACTAAACCAGTGCAATGTTCTCTAACGCCCGGAGACAAAGAGAATTGAAGAAAACCTGTTGTTGCATGGCTAGCTGCAGTGGCTTGAAGACGGTCTGGTTTCCCATGATGAGATGAGACTTCATTAGAACCTTTTCAATCAAAAGAGAACCCACAAATAATATTTTCATCAATAACAAGAAATTGGTATTCAATAACTAATATCCAAAACAAAATGCAAAAACCATAATTCATTTTTTTTTAAATGAAATTATTTTCAGGACTAGAAAAGGCACAAGAACAGTCAATAAAAATATTAACCCAGAAATAATAAATTCAAGAAATACCATACTTTTGTGTGAAATGATATCCTCTCGTCCAACCCTATATTAGTGGAGGATGATAAAGAACTATGATTGAATGAATCTACAGTAGAAGATAAATAAATATACTATTCATGCCAAAACAAACAAAATGTTAAAGGTCATAAACCATATAGCTACTTGTGGCTCGTCCTAACTGTGGGTTGGCCCTAACTAGGCTTAGTTAGGGATTGGAGCGGTATGATATGGGTAGTGTGTCATCTCTTGAGTTGGTTCCCCTCTTTATTGATTTGAGACCTCTTCTTTGGTCCATTCACTTGTCATTTAGCGGTAGACCTGTTATACTCGTATTGATCTTGGTTATATTGTAGGGCCCGAGGTTGTATTTAGATCCCAGGTTAGTACTCTCTTCTTTGGTAGTGTGGTTCGATCTGCTGTATAATTATTTGATTTTTAGTGCCTTGTTTGAATGCTGGTGATGGCATACATTGCATTGTTTTCTCATTCTCACGGATTTTTCGGTACGATCCTGGTTCATGCATTGGCATAACTATCATTCATGATTAAAAATTATTTTACTGTACTTTTATTTTGACTATTTTTAATGGGAGTCGTGTCACGACCCGAGCCTACACCCTGGGCGAGACTGGCACTCGAGAACCATTGTTGGCCCAAGCGAACCCCTGGCCTGGTTTACTTACTCAGCGGAAGACTTAAACTCAACAAAAATAAGTTTATATAATAAACTAGAATGTTATAAAAGAACATTCAACTGGCTATTAAGGCAAACTCAAGTCTCAACATGGAATAATGACAATGAAAAGATTAAAGAACTAACATCTGACTGTCTATGAAGCCTCTAAAATAACTGAGATGGATGTAAGGACAGGACCCCCGATCACCCTAACAAATGAAATACTGAAAAGAACTAAAAGCAATAAAGGAGTCCTCCGGAATGCAAGGAGGCTCACCACTGACTCTGAAGTGCTCAACTGGATCAACGGTGCGCCGGATGCCGATCCTAGTTACCTGTATCTGCATCATAAAACGATGCAGGCCAACTGACATCAGTACATTGAATGTACGAGTATGCGAGTTGGAATGCTAAAACAACATAGGCTTGAGAAGAATCTAAAAGAAACTGAAGAACTTACCTGGCTCAACTCAACTCAACATGTCTGAACTCATTTCGATATAAAGCAATTTAAAACAAATGCAATATAAAGAAACAAACTGTTTAAAAACTTGTTGTCAACTCTGTGTGTATGCAAGGATACAACATAACTCTGAAATGTATGAAAAAAATACAAATAACTGTGTATATAAGAATACAATAACTTCTGTGGGAATTTCTCTAACCGACAACCATCACGTAAGAGTTATTATGATGATACAACATTTTGCCTCACGCTGCCAGTGTCGTCCTATACCTTGTCGAGGGTATAAAACCTGAACTACTAAGTGGATCCACTAGTATATGCTAAAAAGCACTAAAGGAATCATCTAAAAAGTATGAACCTTTTCTACCCATGATGGCTACATGGTTTATGGGGGCTGTGAGTTGTCTAAACTCTCCCCATATCGGTGCTCAATACTAATCCCAAAAATATAATAATATTAGCTCTTATGTTTAAAAACATACTTGTTCTGTGATTTGGGATTAGTGCTCAAAAACATAGCTTAAAGGCTATCTTGAAAATCAAAGTTTCCCCTCTTGCTTCATTTAGAAAGCGATTACTCTTTTCTGAAAACTTGCCCGAAGGCTCTTTGGAAATCTCAGTTTCCATTCTTATTTAAATGTGAAAACATTTTAAATCTCTTTGAGAATACTTAGTCCCCATATACTTTTGAAGAAATGAACTTCAACTTTACTCTTTACTGAACTCAAAACTTAAGTCTTGAAACAAGGTTAAAACGTTTGCGAAAGACTTTTGGAAAACTTTATGAACTTCTCTTAACTTGACTCTTGAGTTCTCTTGACTTTGATCTAAACTGCTCTTGACTTGACTCCTAACTGGTCCTTGAATTGAATTATGGATTCTAAGATTGTGATTTATGATTGGAAAGATCTCATGATACTTAGGAATGATTTTAGATAGCTAAATACGAGAAAAGACCGAAAATCAATATTTGAGGGTGGGTCCGCAACGTGGAGAAGCTTTTAAATTTTAGTTTCGAAAATGACTTTTGAGGAAGAAGACTCTGTGACGGCTCCGCGTCGCAAAACGAAATTTCCCAATTCTAGGAACCAGCTCTGCGACGCGTCTCCACCTCCCAATTTCGTTCGATGAAATTTCTTCTTCGTTTTTCAGCTCTAAACTCCATGGGTTCTTTTTCCAAACACTTAGAATCGATTATTTGTTCAAAGTATATCAGATTCTACTCAAAAACACTACTACAAACATGAATCGACCTCAAGAAACTCCAATCCACAAAGCCCACAAGAATTCAAACAAAATTTTATCAAGAACTCAAGGATTTACTTCAAATCTAAATAACTTCGCTGAAATTGAATCATGATTGGCGTGTGGGTGAACTAACTCAACGCTATGTGATCTCACATACCTTGTAGGGATCACCCCCGACGAAATCCACAGGCTAATCTCGACGAATCTTAAACGAATCTTGAACGCTCTTGCTTCCCCTTTTCCTTTTTCTTTTCTCCAAGCCCTAGCGTGAAATTCACATTTCTAAAACTGACTAAAATCTGAATTTACCCAATTAAACTCCTAAAAACAAATTAATTAAGTTGGGTAAGGAAAAGACCAAACTACCCTTCTAAAATCCGGATTGGACTTTCCTTATTCGAACAACCTAACTTCCGAAGGGCATAACTTACTCATACGAACTTGGAATCACGCAAACTAAGATCATTCCAAGGGCTTTCCAACCATATCTGGAATCACACCTAACTCATCCTGAGCTAGGAATTATGGCCATTTGAAGTTGACCAAAAACTCACTTTAACACCTTTACCAAATTTCTAGATTTTTAAATTCTTCCCAAAAAAAACTATTTCCAGATTTTAAACTTACTTCTAATTCTTTCTAGTTGCAAGATGTTACAATATCTCCCCCTTGGGAAAATTCGTCTCGAATGAGATTACTCTTACTAGGCTTAGGGTGTAACATCAAATTCAAACACCCAACAAGCAAATGCAAACAAACAACATGCTAACTCATAATTTAAAGAGCACTAAGAAGAAAATTAGTACCTTGATCTGCACTTCCTTCGGATTCAAAGAGATGTGGATATCTCTTCTTCATATCCTCATCAGCTTCCCAAGTAGCTTCCTCAACAAGTTGGTTCCTCCAAAGGACTTTGACTAATGCTACCCCTTTTGTTCACAACTTGCGAGCTTGGCGATCTAGAATCTGAACAGGAATCTCCTCATAAGATAGGCTATCCTAGATCCCAATATATTCAGTTAGTATGATCAATGAAGGATCACCCATGCACTTCTTCAACTTAGAGACGTGAAATACCGAATGAATCGCTGCTAACTCTTGTGGTAGCTCCAACTCATAAGCTACTTTGCCAATCCTCTTAGCTATTCTATAAGGTCCAATATATCGAGGACTAAGCTTCCCCTTCTTACCAAACCTCATAACCCCCTTCATGGGTGAAACTTGAGATATACCCAATCATCTACTTCGAACTCTAACTTCCTTCTCCTAACATTAGTGTAGGATTTCTGACGACTCTGTGCCATTTTCAACCTCTCTTGAATCACTTTCACCTTCTCCATAGCTTGGTGAACTAAATCTGCTCCTATTAACCCAGCTTCACCAACTTCAAACCATCCAATAGGAGATTTGAATCTTCTCCCATAGAGAGCTTCATAATGAGCCATTTGGATGCTAGAGTGGTAATTGTTGTTGTAAGCAAACTCAATGAGAGGTAGGTGATCATCCAAATTCCCTTTGAAATCAATCATACAAGCCCTCAACATATCTTCTAAACTTTGAATAGTTTGCTCTGCTTGCCCATCAATCTGAGGATGAAAGGCAGTACTTAAGTTCACCTTTGAACCTAAACCTTTTTTGAATGACTTCCAAAATTGTGCAGTAAATTGTGTACCCCTATCTGATATAATCAAAATAGGGACTCCATGAAGTCTTACCACCTCCTGAATATATAATCTGACATAATCCTCTGCTGAATGGGTAGTCTTTACCAGCGAAAAGTAGGCTGATTTTGTCATTCTGTCGACAATTACCCAAATAGAATCATGCTATCTGGGAGACCTTGGTAAACCAGTGATAAAATCCATATTGATCACCTCCCACTTCCATTCCGGAATTTCTATATTCTGAGCCAAACCACTCGCCTTTTCACTTGTTGGCAATTTGGACACTTAGTGACAAATTCTACAATGCCATTCATCATGTTATTCCACCAATAAACCTCTCTCAAGTCACGATACATCTTTGTGGAACCCAGATGAATGGAATATCTGAAGCTATGAGCTTCCTCCATGATCCTCTCTTGGAGTCCATCCACCATAGGTACACACAATCTACCTTGATATCTCAATACACCATCTCCCCCTTGTTTAAAAGTTAATACTTTTTGCTTATGAACATTTGCCTTAAATTCAAGCAAAATGGGATCTTGGTCTTGCTTTTCTTTCACTTCTGACACTAATGAAGACTCAGCCCCACTCAACACCACTACTCCTCTTTCTGTGGAATCCATTAGTCAGACTCATAAACGTGCAAGTCTATGCACATCTTTCGCTAACTCTCTCTTTTCTTCCTCAACATGGGCAGTACTACCCATAGACAACCTGCTCAAGGCATCAGCAACAACATTAGTCGTACCTGGGTAATAAATAATACTCATGTCATAATCCTTGAGTAATTCTAACCACCTCCTTTGTCTGAGATTAAGCTCTTTCTGAGTGAACACATATTGAAGACTCTTGTGATCGATGAATACATCAACATGCACACCATACAAGTAATGACGCCATATCTTCAAAGTGAATACTACAGCAGCCAACTCTAAGTCATGGGTTGGATAGTTCTTCTCATGAACTTTCAACTGTCTGGAGGCATAAGCTATAACTTTGCCATTTTGCATTAAGACACAACCCAAACGAACTCTAGATGCATCACAGTACACCACAAAACTTGAGTAACTTCTGGTAAGGTTAAAACTGGGGCAGTAGACAATCTCTTTTTCAATTCCTGAAAGCTTTTCTCACAAGCTTCAGACCATTGAAATTTCACTGTCTTCTGAATTAACTTGGTCAAATGGGATGAAATAGACGAGAACCCCTCTAAAAACCTTCTATAATTGCCAGCCAAACCCAAGAAATTCCTAATATCAGTTGGAGATGTTGTCTAGGCCAATTCTGCACTGCCTCAATTTTCTGATTATCAACTTTAATTCCCTCTCCAGACACAATATGGCCTAACAATGCCACAGGCTCAAGCCAAAATTCACACTTAGAGAATTTAGTATATAACTCCTTATCTTTCAAAGTCTGAAGAACTATTCTGAGATGACTAGCATGATCTTCTTAATTCCTTGAATAGATTAGTATGTCATCAATGAAGATGATAACAAACATATCTAAATAAGGTTTGAATACTCTATTCATAAGGTCCATGAACGCTGCAGGTGTATTGGTTCAACCGAATGACATGACCATAAACTCATAATGACCATAACGGGTCCTGAAAGTTGTCTTTGGAATATCACATTCTCTTACTCTCAATTGATGGTAACCTGATCTGAGGTCAATTTTTGAGAAACAAGAAGCACCCTGAAGGTGATCGAAAAGATCAGCAATCCTTTGAAAAGGATACTTGTTCTTGATGGTAACCTTGTTCAACTAACAGTAATCTATACACATCCTAAGGGAACCATCTTTCTTTCTCACAAATAAGACCGGAGCGCCCCAAGGAGAGACACTGGGTCGAATAAAGCCCTTATCTAAGAGATCTTTTAACTGCTCTTTAAGCTCTTTCAACCCTGCTGGTTCCATTCTATATGTCAGAATAGATATAGGACGAGTATCTGGAAGAAGATCTATACTTAAGTCTATCTCTCTCTCAGGAGGGACTCCGGGAAGATCATCAGGAAACACTTGTGGAAACTCTTTTACTACTGGAACTGATTGGATATGAGGTACCTCAACACTTAAGTCATTAACTCGGACTAAGTGATAGACACACCCCTTAGAAACTAACTTCCTTGCCTTAAGGTGCAAAATGAAATGACCCTTAGGCACTGCTCAACTGCTTTTCCACTCTAAGACTGGCTCATTTGGAAACTGAAACTTGACTACTCCAGTTCTACAATCAACTGAGGCATAACATGCATGAAGCCAGTCCATACCAAGAATGACATAAAAAACTACCATGTCTAACTCAATTAAATTAGCCATAGTACTCTTGTGATTGACGAAAATGGGACAATCACGATAAACTCTCTCTGCTAGAATAGACTCACCAACAAGTGAACACTGAATGGTTCACTAAGTTTCTCAGGAATAACATCAAATTCATAACAACATAAGGAGTTACAAAAGACAAACTCGCTCCTGGATCTAGCAAAGCATAAACAGTAAAGTCAAAAACTTGGATCATACCAGTGACAACATCTCACGAATCCTCTTGCTCTTGGCGACTGTTGATAGCATATAAGAGGTTTGTTCCTCCGCCAATACTGGAAGTATTCCCTCTAGGTGCAGCTTTGTCTGGTGTAGCAACTGAAGAAGACTAGGCTCTGTTGCCCACATTACCATTTCCCTGCCTGTTCTTTGGACACTCTCGCTTGAAATGCCCATTTTGACCACACTTAAACAACTAGTGGAGCCCTCACGACAAGTACTTGAATGGTTCCTACCACACTTGGTGCATGCAGGAGTCTTACTCCCCCTTTGTGCCATGCTACCTTGAGAATAAGTAGGTTTAACTCTGAAGTTCTGATTATTGTACTCACTTTTTTTCTTAGGTGCAGGTGCACTAGCAAATGATGGAGCAGGTCCCTTCTGTTTCTGTTGGAAAGATGACCGGTTGGCATTACTCTTTTTCTACCCGGACTCGTTCCCTGTCTTAGCTCGTTTGTTCTTAAACTCTTCCCTATCCCTTAGCTTCTCTTCCTCAACCTATTGCACATATACCATTAACCTCGAGATGTCCATATCCCCAATGAGCATTACGGCCTTACCTTCTTTACTCGATAGACAAGCCAACCTAGCAACAAACAAGCTCATTTTACTCCTCATGTCCGCAACCATTTCTGGAGCATAACGAAACAATTGGGTGAATTTCAACCCATATTCATGAACGCTTAGAGAATCCTGCTTAAGTGTGAGGAACTCACGTACCTTGGTCTCTTTCAGTTCTCAGGGAAAGAAACGCCCCAAGAAAGTCTCTTCAAAACAGGCCCAACTCGCAGGTGGTGCATCCTCAGCTCTACCTCCTTTCCACTAGTCAAACCAAGTCCTAGTGACATTCTTCAGTTGATATGCAGTTAGCTCAACTCTCTCAGTATCAGCAATATGTATCACATCAAACGCCTTTTTTAGTTCATCAACAAAGTTCTCTAGATCCTCACAAGTGCTTGAACCAATGAAACTTGGAGGATTCATCCTCAATAACTCACGAATCCTTGAAGTGTCAGTCTCTTCTTGTCGAGCCCCTCTTTGTTGCCCAACCTGGTTAGTCACAGCTTGACTCAACATCCTGATTGCTTCTCTGAACTCAGCGTTAGTGACTTTCCCTTGAGGTTGCACTTCAGGTACATTGGGTACCCCTTCCTCCTCAACATTTCTCATAGCTGGATGACCTCTGACTGCTCTTTATGGAGGCATGATTATCTGAAAACACATGCAAGCACGAATTAGAAGGAAACTTTTAGAGATCAACTCTAACGCACGAAATGAGTGTGAAAGAAGTGAGAAATTTTCCTAAATGTTGCAGCCTCCTAATTATAGATGTGGCGCTCTTCACACTGATAACTAGGACTCTACAGACACGGCTTCATAGACTCCCTAGGACTCTAGAACTCTATGCTCTGATACCAAGTTTGTCATGCCCGAGCCTACACCCTGGGCGAGACTGGCACTCGAGAACCATTGTTGGCCCAAGCATACCCCTGGTCTGGCTTACTTACTCAGCGAAAGACTTAAACTCAACAAAAATAAGATTATATAATAAACTAGAATGTTATAAAAGAATATTCAACTGGCCATTAAGGCAAACTCAAGTCTCAACATAGAATAATGAAAATGAAAACACTAAAGAACTAACATTTGACTGTCTATAAAGCCTCTAATACAACTGAGATGGATGTCGGGATAGGACCCCCGATCACCCAAACAGATGAAATAATGAAAAAGAAATAAAAGTAATAAAGGAGTCCTACGGAATGCAATGAGGCTCACCACTAACTTTGAAGTTCTGAATTGGATCAACGGTGCACCGGATGTCGATCCTAGTTATATGTATCTGCATCATAAGACGATGCAGGCCAACTAGCATCAACACATTGAATGTACGAGTATGCGAGTTGGAATCCTAAAACAACATAGGCTTGAGAAGAATCTAAAAGAAACTGAAGAACTTACCTGGCTCAACTTAACTCAACATGACTTACTCATACAAACTCGAAATCACGCAAACTTGGCGGCGTTGGAAAGATCATTCCAAGGAATTTTCAACCATATCTAAAATCTCACCTAACTCATCATGAGCCAGGAATTATGGCCATTTGAAGTTGACCAAAAACTCACTTTAACACCTTTACCAAATTTCCAGATTTTTAAATTCTTCCCAAAAATAACTATTTCCATATTTTAAACTTCCTTCTAGTTCTTTCTAGTTGCAATATGTTACAAGTCATACCACCTGGATAACTTGATTTACTTGGTTTTGATATTACTAGGTGTCAGGAACGTACTCCTTTTCTACTTGAGAAATTAGAGGCATCTAGGATGTGCTTGGGTTTTACTTGACTAGTCGGCACGTCGACACCCTTTCTTATATGATTTTGGCTACTCATGATCCTCTTTGGAGTTGATCCCTACTATTCACAGGTTTGAGGCAATGTCTTTTCCTCTATAGAGTCAACTTGCTATAAGTCCTTGTTTTGGCCTAGGCAGTATATACAGATTTCTTGATGTCCCCTATGAGTCTCTCTGGCCGTAAGTACCATAGTATTGAATGAGGGAGTTGTATGGGTCCTACCTCACCCGCTTGATAGGGAGGTAGGTCTATACACTTGGTTACAGATGGTTATTGAAATGTCCTATTGCACATTCTACATTCATAAGCATTGCTTATCAGTAATATACTTTTTTGTTGCTTGTATCCTCCAATTTATGGGGGTCGGTTGGGTTATGGTTGTTGTTTGTACCTTCCAGGGTTATGGGGATACGATTAGGTTATTGTTTTACTATATTATGTTCTATGTTATTATTTTACTGTTAGCTGATAGGTTTGGATGGTAGAATTATGGTTGTGGGCCCTCTTGGCCATGGGTAGTTATGTGGTATCTTTGTTGCTTAGAAATAGGTTTTTGGCTTGCATTCCAGGTACGTTCTTGCTTGACCTATTACCCCTTATTTCTCATTTATATTCTTTATTGTCTGTCTACTTTAGAATCTCCATTTTAGTTATTTTTGTTATGCTTTATTTATTACTTTTAATTTATCCTTGTGTTAACTTTTGAGCACAGTCGACCGATGCCAATGAGTACCATTTTTGGTATTTATACTACACTTTTTCCCCCTGTAGATCCTATTTTGAGTTGTCACGGTTGATATAGAGTCGGGAAGATCAACTTGGAGTTCGGAGACTAGGGTGAACTCTTGGTGTTCGAAGTTTTTGGTTTCCGTCTATTTTAGGATATGCTTAGTTTTAGTTTTGTACTCAATGATAATTTGTACTTATCATGTATTTGTAAAATCCTTGTACTCTTTCTTTGGATTAGATGCTCAACTATTGACTAACGCCAGGTCTTATAGTGGTTTTTCTTTTGTATTTTTGTTGATTATCTTTCTTCAGTTCTTTAAATCTTTATGTTTCTTGTTGTTTACTTTCGCTTGGTATTCCATTGCTTATGACTTCGGACAAGGGTTAGGCTTAACTACTGGTGGGGTGTAGCAGGTGCCATCATAACCTAAGAAATTGGGTCATGACAATTTGATATTAGAGCTCTAGTTTACCGGTATTGATTGTATGAGGGAAAATACCTAGTAGCGTCCCGCAGATCAGTGCGGAGACGTGTGTATCCCATCTTTAGGAGGCTATAGGGAATTCTTAGGAAATTATGTTTTTGACTCCTTATCATTGGATTTCACTACGATTAACCTCTAAAACTACTTTTTAGGAATCTACTCTCTCCTAGATGGATAGCAAGAAACATTTGATGGATGTGGATCGAGCATCAACACTTTCTACTAGAGTTTATGCATTTGATGGGGATAGAAGGCCTAAGTTGAGCATGAACATTGTGGTTAGACACGTTTTTCAGCATTTAGAGAGTTCGGGGCCAAGCCAAGGCTTTAACAGCATATTTGACTACCTCGGTTACTCAATATTTAGTGGTAGGAGGTCTGAGCTTCTCTGAGAGTACACCTCAGGTAAGTGCAGTTCGTGTTCCAAAGGGTGCTTGTTAGGGAAGAGTTGGGTTTACCAGTCCCCAACAGGGCTCGTCGTCCATTTCTAACTATATGTTGGGATATCTAGAGTGGGTTGGGCATAACCCCGCATTGTTCCCTTCAAACCAGGAGTTGAGTCATGGGTTGATTGGAGGGTTGGATTTGCCACTTTAGTTAACATCGGAGCATCTAATATCAGCAAGGTCTAGCTTTATCCAGGTTGCAAGTCATGTGAGGGTTGTGGAATAGGCATGCCTTGAGACTTACATTGATGGTAATAAGAGGCTTTGACATCAGTATAGCGGTGATAACATTCCACTTTGAGGTAGGCATCAGTTCAACGAGGGTCATCCTTCTTTTCTACCTATCAGGACTATGGAGGTAGCATCTTAGGTTCCTAGGGGTTCTGATTTAGGTTGTGGTGCCTCAGTTGGTAGAGATAAGGTCAAACTTCTCATGGTGGTCAATCTGGACCTTTAGGTGTTAGGTCTCATGTTACTCCAATTGGGTCTTTGCAAAAGTTGATCTCGATAATGATTTTCCAAGTGTGGTGGAGTAGGCCATCATGTCATGGATTGTTGCAGGCCCAAGTGCAGTTGGCTAATTTTAGTTCTGAGTTTTACAGAGGAATACAAGGTAGATCACTGTATTTGTAACACCCCGTATCTTAGACAAACCAGATTACAAAAATCAAAAGTTGCAGGTGCCACCGACGGGCACCACCCACGGACCGTAAGGTGACCCACGGACCGTAGGTGGGGTCCGTGGATGGCCACCTGCAGCCCTCCCCAGAAATAGCCCAGAAAATATTCTAAGTCATGATCATGGCCGGATCCACGAAATGTAGGTCAGACCACAGACCATGGCCTGGTTCGTGGATTGAAGCCCCAAAATCCCATCTCTAAAGCCGAAAGACGGCCGACCAGAACGGACCATCGGTCCATCCACGGTCCGTCGGTCTGGCCCGTTAGTGACCCTGACAGCTTTTAAGTCAGGGGTCATTTGGTCTTTTCCCTATGCGTTGGACCCCTAAACTACATAGTTTTGGTCAGTTTTAGCCTAGGAACTTAATTAGAACTTACCCTAGTCAACTCATTCTCCAAAAATTCATCAAGTTAAACGAAAAGAAGGAAAAAGAGTTGACCCAGCCCTAGTCCAAGAATGCATCAGGTTTACATCAGTTTCAGCCACAAAATTGAAATATTTCTCCATGGAATTCATCACCAGGTATGTGGGATTTCACTAGTGGGTTCCTTTCACCCATTAGGTCCCTAGAATTCAGTCAGATTCTTGATTGCCTCCATATTATCTAGACCTAGGGTTTCTAGCATTTCAGCAGATTATTATGAATTAGTTATTTTAATGTTCCTAATCAGATTATTGTGTAGTAGTATTTTTTTTCTCAGATTCACGCATAAACTTAAAACCCTAGTTATGTGGTTCTTTTAGTTCATGAATTAGATTAGCTAGGACAGATAAACAGATATACATGCCTCAGTTTTCGAATGTTTCATTATCAAATATACATGTTGCATTTTTAGATTTGCATGTTAGATTATTGAGCTATCCAGCTTACTTCAGTATGTTATAAATTTCACATATTCAGTTGGGAGTAGGCATTATATCGAGTTGGACTAGGGTCAGTCACCCTCAACTCCCAGAACTGTGTGCCCCCATAGGTTATAAGTCCATTTTGTGGTCATTAGTTTAGTGATCACGCCAGTCATGCCTCAATACCTCTGGTAGGGTATATTGGGTCCTCTCGATGGGGCGTATATTGGAATTCACATTTAGCTCATGTCATTTTATGTCGGTTATTAGTAGCTCCCACAGTCAGATTCTAGTGCATTGACCAGGTTATCATTACAGTTCAGTACTCAGTTTTAGCATGTTATAAATTTGGTCATTGTATTCAGTTAGTTCATGTTCAGTATTTTCATTATAGTATCATGCTCATCTCGTATCATTTCTTAGTTAAATGCTTTGTTCAATTATGTATATTGTTCAGCTTTATTCGATCATGCATGCTCAGTACCTTTCAAGTACTGACGCATACTCTGCGCTACATCTTCTCGTGATGTAGGTTCAGGTCCACAGCTTTCAAATCACGCATAGATCGGTTCCCGATCACCAGTTCACCAGGATCAGTGGTGAGTCCTCATTCTTCGAGGATGATTGACATGGTCACCTTTTTCTTTTCAGTCTCTAGTTTCAATTTTTGCTAGATTAGCTGGGGTATGTCCCAGCATCTCTAGTCAGTTAGAGGTTGTATTTCAGACATAGTTAGATTCAATTTTAGCTTTGGAGTTTGATATTTCAATTGTCATTAAACTCACAGATTATTTATTCAGGTAGTAATGGGTATTCCCCGTCATTTCAGTTTTATGATGATTTAAACTTCCGCACAATACTTTCTTAATTCAATTAACTTTAAGTATGCTTATGATATGCCAGCAGGGTTAGCTTGGGGTCACTCGTGATCCTAGGTCCCGTGTCTGCGTCCTGGGGGTATCTTTGAGGCGTGACAAACTTGATATCAGAGCATTAGGTTTAAGTGTCCTAGGATGTCTAAAAAGCCATACTAAGTAGAGTCTTTTTCATGGGTGTGAAGTGCACCACATATATTGAGAGGGAGGCTATGAAGTGTTTTAGGAAAACTTCACTTTCCTAATATGTTTATCGTGTGTAAGGTATGATCTCTTTCTAATCCATCGTTATGCGCTTCAAGATCATACCTTCTTATAGAGCTTACGCAAGGAATGTGAATGCACGCAATGCTAACGCAGCTCCTCCAGTTCCAGATCAGGAAGTTTCAAATGTTGAGTTTTAGAATGTCATTCATCTTTTGGCTCAGAGTGTGACCAACTAGAACAACCAGAAGGTTCCAGTTCCTGCAAATGCTAGTGGTGGGTCAGTGGAAGCCAGGGTTTGTGATTTTGTTAGGATGAATCCGCCTGAGTTTTTAGGGTCACAGATTGGTGGGCATCCCCAAAACTTCATAGATGAGGCATCCCCAAGTGACTGGAAATGATAGGGTGGAGTTAAAATCCTATCAGCTTAAGGATGTATCTCACATCTGGTTTACTCAATGGAAAGAAAATAGAAGTACCGATGCAGTTCCTATCACTTGGGAGTGTTTTAGTGAGACTTTTCTATACAAGTTCTTCCCAAGAGAGTTGAGGGAGGCAAAAGCTCAAGAGTTCATGAATTTGAGGCAAGGTAGCATGTCAGTCCAAGAGTACGGACTCAAGTTCACCCAACTCTCTAGGTATTCTCCTCCCATGGTTTCCAATTCTAGGGCTCAAATGAATAAGTTTCTATATGGGGTATCCGACTTAGTGAAAATAGAGTGTAAAAATGCTATATTGTTGGAATATATGAACATCTCTAGGCTCATGACTCATTCTCAGCAAGTTGAGGGAGATAAGCTTAGGGAACAGGCTAAGGATAATAAGAAGGCTAGAACAGACAACTATGAGTATTCTCAACAAAAATTGGGTGGTGGAAATCGCTCACAATTTTAGCAAAAGTCTTCAGCTCCAGCACCTTCATCCGCTAGTGCTCCATCTTCCAAGTTTCGACAGGATCACAAAGGTAGGGCATCAGGCTCTAAGTCTCAAGGGAGTATTTTAGGATCCAGAACCTACCCAACTTGTTCTAAGTGTGGTAAGAACCATCCGGGTGAGTGTCTTGCAGGAAAGGAATGATGTTTTAGATGTGGCTAGTCTGGTCGCAGGTTGAGAGATTATCCTTCTTCTAACCAGGTTCAAGGAGGCAATAATGGTAGGGCTCAGTCTACAACTTCAGTAGCACCAGCAGGTCGCCCGACTCATCAGGGTAACTCATCAGGTACAGGTGGCGGTCAGCGCCAAAACAGGTTGTATGCTCTTCAGGCTTGCCAAGACCAAGAATATTCTTCTGATGTGGTCATGGTATGTTACAAGTCTTTGACTTAGATGTTTATGCTTTGTTAGATCCAGGGGATACTCTTTCCTTTGAAACTCCATATATAGCAGTAAATTTCTGTGTTAGTCTAGAAACTCTCTCAGAACCCTTCTCAGTCTCTACTCCAGTCGATGATGTAGTTATAGCTAAACGGGTAAATAGAAATTGCCCTGTCTCATTTTCTCAAAATGTCACCTTAACAGATCTTGTAGAGTTAGGAATGGTAGACTTCGATATCATTCTAGGCATGGATTGGTTACATTCCTGTTATGTCTCAGTTGATTGTAGAACTAGGATCGTTCTTTTTCAGTTTCCAAATGAACCAATCTAAGAATGGAAGGGTAGTAGCTCAGTGCCTATGGGTCGATTCATTTCTTACCTTAAGACCTGAAAGATAATCTCTAAGGGTTATCTCTATCATCTAGTTTGGGTTCAGGATTCAAGCTCTGAAACCCCAACTCTTGAGTTAGTTCCAGTAGTTAATCAGTTCCCAGAAGTGTTTCCAGAAAATCTTCCCAAAATTCCTCCCGAAAGGGAAATTGACTTTGGAATTGATCTTTTTCCAGATACCCTGCCTATTTCTATTTCTCCTTACATAATGGCTCCAGCTAAGCTTAAGGAATTGAATAAGCAGTTAAAAGACCTTCTAGATAAAGGCTTCATCAGACCTACTATTTCCCCATTAAAAAGGAAAGATGGTTCTCTCAGGATGTGCATTGACTATCGACAGTTGACAAAGTCACAATCAAGAATAAGTACCCTATCCCAGGATTCATGACTTTTTCGACCAACTTTAGGGTGCTAGTCATTTCTCGAAGATAGATCTCAGATCCGGTTATCATCAGCTCAGAGTCAAAGATAGTGACATTCCGAAAATAGCCTTTAGAACTCGATATGGTCATTATGAATTTGTAGGTATGTCATTTGTACTAACCAATACTCCTATAGCTTTCATGGATTTAATGAACAGAGTGTTCAAGAAGTATTTGAACTTGTTCACTATTGTTTTTATTGATGATATTCTCATTTACTCTAGGAATGAGGAAGAACATGCGACTCATTTGAGGGTTGTCCTGCAAACTCTCAAAGATCATCAGTTATTCACTAAGTTTAGCAAATGTGAGTTTGGGTTGCAATCCGTTGCTTTCCTTGGGCATATTGTGTCTAGCAAAGGGATCCGAGTGGATTCTCAGAAAATAGAAGCAGTAAAACAATTGCCCAGACCTACCTCTCCTACAGCTATTAGAGGTTTCTTCGGTTTGGCAGGCTACTACAGAAGGTTTGTGGAAGGATTTTCATCCATAGCTTCTCCATTGACTAAATTAACTCAAAAAAAGGTTAAGTTTCAGTGGTGATATGAGTGTGAGAAGAGCTTTGCAGAACTGAAAATGAGGTTGACTACATATCCTATTTTGACTCTACTAGAGGGTTCAAATGGTTATGTGATCTATTGTGATGCATCCAGAGTCGGCCTAGGTTGTGTTTTGATGCAGTGAGGTAAGGTTATAGCTTACGCTTCTAGACAAACTAAGGTGCATGAGAAGAACTATCCAACTCATGACCTCGAGCTTGCAATAGTAGTGTTTGCACTTAAGACTAGGAGACATTACTTGTATGGTGTTCACGTAGATGTGTTCACACACCATAAGAGCCTTCAGTATGTGCTCACCTAAAAAGAGTTGAATATTTGCCAGAATTGCCCTAATTGTCAACAAGTGAAGGTAGAACATAAGAAACCATGTGGTATGACTCAAGAGATCAATATTCCTAGTTGGAAGTGGGAAGTGATCAATATGGACTTCATTACAAGAAAGTTCCATTTCAAGAAAGCAAGGATAAGGATGGTAGGAAAGCTCAACCTAGTGGTTCTGGTTAAGGTGCTCTGAAGAAAAATAGATTATATGCTCTTCAGACTTGACAGAATTGTGAGAGATCTCGAGATGTGGTGACTTGTATGTTGAAAGTCTTTCATCTTGATGTTTATGAACCTGATCCATGTGATACCTCATAATTTGTTACTCCTTATGTGGCCATGAGATTTGATGTTTGTCCCAGAATCCTTTCTAATACCTTTCATGTCTCTACACCTATGGGTGATGCTATTGTGGCTACGAGAGTCTAAAGAAATTGTCTTATTTTCACTTCTCATATAGTCATTCATGTTGATCTTGTAGAGATTGATATGTTAGATCTCGATGTTATTATTGAGATGGATTGGCTCCATGCATGTTATTCTTCTATAAATGTAAGAACCGATTGGTCACTTTCAAGGTTCCGAACAAACCTATCATGTTAAGGGAAAAGGGAAATTATGTTCTTAAATGTCTGTTTATATTTGCCTAAAAGCTAGGAAAATGGTTTCTAAGGGTTGCATTTATCATTTTATTTTTGTCAGGGATATGGATTCCAAAACACCTACTGTTGAGTTTGCCCTGAATGTAAATTAGTTTCCGAACTGTTTCTCAATGATCTTCCCAGTATTTCTCCTGAAAGGGAAATAGACTTCAGTATTGACCTTTTTCCAAATATGTAGCCTATCTCTATTCTTCTTTATCGTATGGCCCCAACAGAACTTAAAGTTAAAAGACCAATTAAAATATTTGTTGGATAAAGGTTTTATTAGACCAAGTCACTCTCCATGGAGTGCTCTGGTTTTGTTTATTAAAAAAAATAGTTCTCTCTGAATGTGCATTGACTATCGACAATTGAATGTGGTTACCATTAAGAATATTTATCATATTTCAAGGATTGATGATTTGTTTGATCAACTTCAAGGAGTGAGTTACTTCTCCGAGATTGGCCTCCGATTAGGTTATCACCAATTGAGGGTGAAGGAGGATGATATTCCTCAGATGGCTTTGCGAACTTGGTATGGTCAATATGAGTTTTTGGTGATGTTGTTTGGTTTGCCAATTCCCTAGCGACATTTATGGATGTGATGAATAGGGGTGATTAAGCAATATCTTGACATGTTTTTAATTGTGTATATCAATAATATCTTGATTTACTCACGAAGTCAGGATGAGAATGTTGAGCATTTGAGGATTGTGTTGCAAATTCTCAATGACCGTGAATTGTATGCTAAATTTAGCAACTATTAGTTTTGGTTGAAGTGCATTGCTTTCCTTGGCCATATTATCTCCGGTGAAGGTATCCAAGTTCATCCTATGAAAACCAAGACGGTTAAGAATTGATGTAGACGTTTATCCTCTTTTGATATATGAGGTTTCTTGGGTTTGGCCAGTTACTATAGAAGATTTGTGGAAGGATTTTCCTCTATTGCTTCACCTTTGACGACGTTGACTCAAAAAGGTAAAATTCTTATGGTCGGAAGCTTGTGAGAAAAGTTTCCAAGAGTTAAAGGATAGACTTACCTTGGCCCCTATTTTGACTTTACCGGAAGGATTGGATGGTTTTGTGGTCTATTGTGATGCTTCACAGATTGGTCTTGGTTTTGTTTTGATGTAGTATGGGAAATTTGTTGCTTATGTATCAAGGCAATTAAAAGTGCATGAAAAGAATTATCCGACTCATGATTTAGGGTTAGCGAGGGTAGTGTTTACTTTAAAGATTTGGAGACATTACTTGTATGGTTTTTATGTAGATGTGTTCACTGATCACAAGAGTTTAAAATATGTGTTCACTCAAAAGGATTTGAATCTTTGCCAAAAGAAGGGGCTTGATTTGTTAAAGGGTTACGACATAAGTTTCCTATATCATCCCAAGTGGTGGCGGATGCTCTTAGTCGATTACAATAGATAGTATTGCTCATGTTGTGGATGATAAGAAGGAGTTATTTTGTGAGGTTCATATATTGGCACAATTGGATGTTCAGTTGGTTAATTCCTATGAGGGTGTTGTTATTGTTCATAATGGTTCAGAATCATCTTTTGTATCGGATGTGAAGTCTAAGAAATATCTTGATCCGGTATTAGTTGACTTGAAGAAGTATGTTTTCTAAAAAGAAATAGAGTTTTTATCCCAAGGGGGAGATGGTGTCCTTAGAAATCAAGGTTGGTTATGTGTTCTGAATGTTGATGAGTTGCGCAATCAAATTTTGATAGAAGCTTATAGTTGTTGGTATTCTATTCACCCGAGAGCCACTAAGATGTACGATGTATTGTGGAAAGTCTATTGGTGGAATTGGATGAAGAAATATATTGCAGAGTTAGTGGCTAAATATCTGAATTGTCAACAAGTGAAAGTGGAGCATTAGAATCTAGGCGGTTTGACTTAAAACATTAGTATTCCTACTTGGAAGTGGGAAATTTGAATATGAACTTCATTAAGGGTTTACCCTACACTCGTCGAGAATTTTACTCGATTTGGGTCATAAGTTGACCGAATGATGAAATTAGCTCACTTTTTTCTCGTTAAGACTTCATTGTCATCAGAAAATTATGCCAAGCTTTATACTCGGGAAATGGTAAGTTTGCATGGAGTGCCTTTTTCCATTATCTCCAATCGAGGTACTCCATTTACATCTTAGTTTTGGAAGTCATTTACAAAAGGTCTTGGTACTCAAATGAAACTTAGCACAACTATTCATCCTCAGACTGATGGGAAAGTCGAGCGTACCATTTATACTTTAGAAGACATGCTAAGATCTTGAGTTGTTGATTTCAAAGGAAATTGGTATGATCATTTTCCTTTGATCAAGTTTGCTTATAACAATAGCTATCACTCTTGCATTGGGATGGCACTGTTTGAGGCTCTCTATGGTAGGAGATGTAGGTCTCCTATTGGTTGGTTTGAAGTGGGTGAGGTCACTTTAATAGGGATTGACTTGATGCATGAGGTTATGGAAAATGTTTTACTTATTTGTGAGTGGTTGAAGACGGCTCAAAGTCGACAAAAGTCCTATTCCTAAGCTAGAAAAAGAAAACTAGAATTTGTTGTTGATGATTGGATCTACTTGGAAATTTCACCCATGAAGGGTGTAAAGAGATTTAGAAAGAAAAGGAAGCTTAGTTCCCATTATGTGGGCCCATATCAAATTTTGTGACGTATTGGCAAAGTTTCTTATGAACTTAAGTTTCCTAATGATTTAGCACTGGTACATCCGGTATTCCATGTCCCTTTGTTGAAAAAGTGCATTGGAGATTCGAGGTCCATTGTACATTTCAAAGGTTGGGGAGTTAAAGAGAATCTTTCTTATTAATTGGTTCCGGTTGAGATTTTGGATCAACAAGTGTGGAAGTTAAGAAAAAAAGAAGTTGCTTCCGTGAAGGTTCTTTCGAGGAATCAATTAATTGAGGATGCTACTTGGGAGGTCCCGAAACCGATATGTCCGGTATCCTCATCTCTTTCCCTCCTCTCCTATTCTAGCTTGAGGTATTAGTACCTAATGGTTCATTCGTTCGAATTCATGTAGTTTGGTATTCTCATGTTTCCATATGCATGCATGTTCATGAAAACTTAATTTCTATATTAACATTTAGCTTGGGTGATTCTACATGTTTATGTGCATTTTAATGAATTGGAATTCATGTTGGGTTGTTAGTTTCTTTCCTACTCTATTCATGCTAGCTTGAGTGCCATTCAAGGATGAATGTTCGCAAGGGAGAGATATTGTAACACCTCAGAATTTGAAAAAGGAAAGAAGGTCAAAGATGACTATTGTTCAGGTCCACGAGACCAGTCTACGATTCATAGGATATTCTACGGGTTGTAGACCAGTATGGTAGAAAGTACAGAAAACATTTTGGAAATCAAGCTAGTAACCCATTCTACGATTGATCAACACGGTCTGTCGAATGGAATATAGGCCGTAGGAAAGTCTTGTAGAAAGGTTCTAGACTTAGCGACATTATGTGTTGAAACTAGAGGTCTACAGATAGGGTCTTTAGACCTTAGGAAGTTTGATAATCCGTACAAAAGAGTAAAAAGATTTGCCAAAGATTTAGGCCTAGTGACTAGACCTACGGTTGACCAGTATGGTATGTAGGAATTTCTAAGGTCCATAGGTCGCAACCGTAGGACTGACCAGTAGTTATTTTAAAAGGTAGTTTGGTCTTTTCCTATATTCCTAATTCGTATACTACGTTATTTTGGCCTATAATTATGCCCCGTTAACTAATTTTTAGTCGTAATCTACCCATTCTCAAATCATTCTCCCCAAAGCCCCTAAATCCTCTCAAGAAGCAAAGAAGAAGAAGCACGGGTTCAACTTCAACCCTCTTTTTCACCATTGATTCTAGACTTTTATTCTCAAGATATGTAGGGCTTGATCAATGGGTTTCATTGACCCATTTAGCCCTAATGTTTCTCAATTATCCGAGTCAAATTTCAATTCCATTAGTTAGGTTTTTATTCAATTCCTCATGGGTTCTATTTGTATGGATTCAATTGTTTATATTTGATCATATTAAGATATTTTTTACTCAATTACATGGTTTCCAATCAATTCCATGTGAACCCAATCTTTTATCATGATTTTGACTAATAACCCTAATTTGCATGAACTTATGAAGAAACTATGAATCTATGAATGGTGTTTTCATAAACTTATGCATCGTGTATAAAAAAAGACTGGTTTATGAGCTGGGGTGCTATAAGATTGGCATCAATGAAATTGTGAAAGGTTTTCTCACAAATTAAAGAATCATGGCTTAGTGAAGGGTTCATCTCACATAGACTTGATCCAAGATTTAATGATCTACTATATGATGTTTAAGCTTAGATTAGTATTTGAATTGTGTTTTTCCATGTATGATGATAACCTTATGAAATTGACTGTTCCATTGGGATTTATTTTAGCACTGAGAGAACTTTGAGGTGGAGGCTCAAATAAGGTAGTCTCTAGTAGCAACCTCTAGTTCCAAACTATGTGACCCGTAGATTTGCCTTAAATGGCCTAGCTAGTGGATCCACATATAGCATATGACATGATACAAAGTTCTATCATGGAAAGTAGTCTCTCCCTTATCGATATGGGAGTTACACCGGATTTCATGTATAGCTCACATGGTCTATTATCGATTAAATTTAATATCCTACAAAATGAACTATGTTACTCTCAATTGTTTTACAAAGCTTTCTTTATGTTTTTAAGATGCATTGACCATGTTCCTGAATTATGATACTTCCGTAAAAGTTATTACTATGTTAGCTTGGTCATATTTTTTAGGTTTTGATTATGTCCCCTTATGATCATGTTTTACGTTTTCATGCATATATTTCATACTTAGTACATTCCATGTACTATTGTATATTTGTCCCTACATTGGTTCACTAATGTAGGGCTTGACGATCCTCTCCCTCCGTTCGAGACTAGTGGATTACCGTGTAGATTCAAATACTTGGTGAGTCCTCCGATTCCAAAAAGCTTGTCTCCTTTATTGCTTTGTTATGTCATTTACTTTTGGATGTTGTACGTGATGTACGGGTTATGTCCTGACCATTTCTTTTGATGTAATAGATGGCTTGTCAAGACTTTGATAGACTTCCTCTTAAATGACATTCTCTTTATTTCATGAGATTTGTTGATTTTCTCTATTATGTTGTGTATATCCATGCTAACTGGCTTGTGCATGGTCTCTCGTGGTCTTATTTTCATGTCATGTCTAGGGTGTACTTTGGGTCATGACACTACAACTTATCCCCTGTGTAGGACCATATTGAGATTTATTCAGTTAGAGTAGTCTCGTGGGTTATCTACTCCTTCGGTTAGAGGTGGTGCTTTTGGTGTTGCCATTAATACATTAGGTGTTCAAGTTGAGGTTTGACACGGTCCGTTCTATTTTTTTGTAGGAAGAGGCTCCACGTATCTTTTATTGGGATACAATTTAGCGGTTTTACCCGTTTGTTCTTATTTTTGAGTGATTTGGGGTTTTCTTTCCCGTTCAAGTTTATTTGGTTTATCATTTATGGATGGCCTGTTATGGCAGCTTGATTTGAGGTTTGTGGGTGTGTTTTTCCTCTTGTAGTTGATTCCTCTTTGTAGTGGATCCACTAGGCTATTTTGTGTTGATTCGGAGTAGTGATTGAATAACTTCATGTGCCTTTGCCTTTATATTCATGTTGTGGTTGTGGCTTTGGGATTGCTGGTTTCCCTTTTTTCCAATTTTGTTATGTGGTTTTGCTTCGATGTCGACCCTTATTTGATAGGTCGCTAGACCAACTTTACTCGATTTGAGTTTTTTGTTGTAGATCCTAGTTGGCTTAGTTGTGTATCATCCCTTTTAGTAGTAGTTGGGAGATAGCTAGGTCTTGGATTTGTGTGTTGGGTAGTTAGCCTTCTTTTGTTGTGGTAGTCCTTTTAGGTTCCTTTCTCCATTTTCCTTAGTCTTTTATTGTTGAGAGATATTGTTGAACGTGAAGGGTCCACATACCTCCATGAAATTCCTAAGATGTTCATGGGGATCCTCATGAGCTAGGCCCCTTAAGACTCATTTCATTTGGAGCAATTGTATCATAGTTCTGGTGATGTGAAACACAACTTTCCCGGTTATGGGAGGTATCCGGATTGCTCCCATGGTTTGAATAACATTAATGTGCATATTATTCAAATCACCAATATTGGTGTTTTAACCATAGTGACTATCATTGCATTTCCATGGTCACTCATTTCATAAACCGGCAAATTAACTAGCAACACACCAAACAACAAATCTACTATAAATGAACAATATTAAAATCTAATTACTTAATTAAAATACTAAACTTCCAATCCCTGACAGCGGCACCATATTTTATAATGCTCAAATCACATTTCAAAACTATTCAATAGAGTGAGCGATCGTAGTCGATAAAAATCCAAAGAAGAGTCAGGGTCGAATCCCACAAGGAATAGTCTATCGTGGAAAATTCCTATCAAGGAATTTGGACTTTAAATTCACTCATTTTCAATAGTGTGAAAAATTGGGGATAATTCCACCAATTTAACATAAAGCTTTGGCTATCAATTATCACAATTAAACTAAATATCTAAGAAATCAAGAGTTAACAAGTAATCTAGGGGTGCGGGGATTGGAAATCAATGTAACATAAGGGTAATTGTGCTGCTCCATAATGATGAACATGTATGAATAAGCTAAGTTAGCTTGATTGACACTAATCATCTTCCAATCTCAAAGCATCTATGCATAAAATCTCCTTTCGGTTTCATCTAAATACCAATCTAAACAACTCAATACCTTACTCTATTCTCTCTTTTGAGAACAGGGCAAATAGATTTGACCCGTAACCTCTATTTTCAAGCAAGTTACAGACATCAAACCTAAACTGCTAGTATCGAACTAATTACCCACTCCAATCAATCTCTTTCGAGCATCAATAGGAGATTAGTAGGAATTAAGTTTCAAACCTTAACCCATAATTTAACCTCATGCTAATTAGACAAAATTCATGTAAGAACAGCAAAAAAAAAACATTGCACAATACCCACTACATTAAATCAACACCCAACCCCATAATTGCACCCTTAGATATTGGGGTTTTAGCTACTCATCACAAAAGTAAAAAATTATACCTTCCATGAAAGTAATCATGGTAACATGAAATTAAGCAATTACAAGTAAACCCACTTTGGATTCAACTTCAATTTATCAGATCCAAACACCAAGTTGTAAAGCCCCAAAAGCTAGAAAAGTGTTCTTCAAAAGTAAAGTGTTTTCTCTCTCTAAGCTCTTCACACAAAACTGATATTTTATAATCTATCTCCTCTGATCCTCTTCTTTTGACTATTTATAATTTCTCAGAATTAGGCCCAAAATTCCACTACGCATCGCCGAACATGCTCGACGCATCGCCTCTTGCTCCTCAACATGGCTTTTGATGCTCTAGGCTTTGGGTGTTTTAAACCTTAGTTGGCGAAGTCGATTGAATCAGCCTTTCACGTTTGGCAAATCGTCGATCACCACCTTGGTTCACCTTTCGAGCATTCAATCTTTTCTTTCCATACTGTCATTTTGGGCGATGTTCATCAAGGCCTCCTTTCTTATTCAGCGCATCGCCTTTTCACTAGAGTTCGTTGACCTGATTTGATAGACACAAGTGTTATGCAATATCATTTTAGGTGAGGTCGTACTCAATTGGCGATTCACCCTTCTTTTTAGGCGAACCATAATGTATGGTTTGCATTTTTCGCCATTCTTTCAAACATCAATCCTTGCCTTGTCCAATTTCCTTCCTAGCTCCAAATCGTCAACATTTAATCGGAATAGGATAATATTAGGCATTGAGGACACTAATTATTGAGCTAAATGGACCTTAAATGAGTGCAAATCTACCACTCATCACAAAGCTTGTCTCAAAAAGAAAAAGACCAGCTATAAAATTTAGATAGAGACATGTAAGTCCAGGACACCAAATGCTCACTCTCGCCTCTGAATTGAAGATAAAGTAGGTTCGAATATTAATGTTAGTAGCTCTGGTGTTAGGACCTGCATCGCAAAATATATGCAGAGTGTAATATGAGTACAAAAAAATTAGTAATCAATAGGCATCATAGGCCGACCGAGCATAAAAAGTAAATGCAATATGAAATTCTAAAATATAGACACAACAGAGGTCAAAATGGAATTTAAAAGAGATGCACATGAGTGTAACACTTGTGCGCAAGTTTAACCAAAAACCCAAATGGACCCCATAAGCCCAACATGTACACATAATAGCTATATCTACTAAGAACAAGTCACGGTGAGTTCAGAGCTGGAGAAGACATAGCCTAGAACTCGAATTGTGACTAGCCTCCAAGTAACCAATAAGTGACGCCCATGGATGAGGAGTGCAGAACCCGAACCTTGAATCACGGATAACCCCCTAGGGTAATAAGTTGTATCCAATGTGTATCAACTATGTACGGGATAAACAGAAGCATGACCAGACTTTGAATTTGCCAAAATAATAGCTGCCAAATGATCTTTTATCAACGCATCATCACAGAACCACCATGTGACAACGTCCACTCTCAGATAATCAAAACAATACTCCAAGATCAAACAAACTCCATTCTGAATTAGTTGGCAAATTATGCCCGAAATCTCAAACACAACTCATGGGGCCATAGAAATAGAGAGAATCAATCAAAGGTCGTCAAAGTTGAGTCAAATCCTAATCTAAGGCTCATTTTATCAGACCCGTGTTTGCTACACTAGATAAGGAGCTAACCATCTAGAACGACGTCGGGATAGAAATAAGGCCAAATATCTTCCAAATATTGCTAGTCTATGGCAACAACTAGTCTAAGCCTAGAATAAGGCCAACATGCTCAATTTCAACAATAACAACTACAAGGAAAACACGCCACAAGGTATGGATGCTCATGTATAACATTTAACATGCTTCTAATCCCGAAAAGCCCGATATACACCTAAAACATAAATTTTAAGTAAGCTAGCATGACCAACTAGGTTCTTGCCACTAATTCACACAAATCAACATGATTTCAAATAATCCAACTCAATCTAAGTAAAGAAAAGTCATATCCTACCTTTAGGCTAAACATGTGCGCTCCAAATCACATGTCCAAAGCTTTTCCCTTTCGAACGGCCTCCAAATGCTACCACACTATCAAATATAGAATCATAAAATTAACATGGTTGTTAGACACTAAATTCCCTTAAAACAGATATAGGCTAATTTTGGAGTCAAAATGAGAAATGTGAGATTTGTGCCAAAAATTTTGAGATCCACTCCATCAAAAAAGTTCTAATTACCTCCCTGAAGTTGTGTCCCAAAATGGAACACAATTTAGGGTTCGGAACAACCAAAAAAGCATCATGTAATAATTCCACAATTATAGAATAAGAAATAGACTAAGGCAATCCATTGCAGCAAATTTTTACCTCAAACGATGAATCACCGATAATCCTCGATCACACACCCACGTAGCCCCACACTTTTTGAATAATCCAGGCTTCAAATCACCAAAAATGAAGCTCCCTAGATTTATCGAGGTTTGAACAATAAAAGAGATGCTGAAAAACAAGCTGAAAGAAGAGATATAACATCAGCTATAACCACTAAAGCGGTCACCGCAGATGCGTCTAGCCAGCCACTAATATAGTCCCCGCTCCTCAATTCCTATAGCTAAAAACCCCCACCCCCCAAGGCAGCTAATGTAGCCCTCACTCCTCAATGCCCCCCTAGGCCAAAAATGTGGTCAAGGGCCGCTAATGCAGTTGCATCAACAGTTGTGGCAAGAAAGTTCTAAACTTAAAATGAACACTCGGAATTCATTCATAATCCCATGAATGTAAATGAAATATGTTAGCCAACCAAATTTAACATTCCAGACTCAACAGAAGAATAAAACTTCAATTTGAGATTGTCTCGACAAAAAGTGGGTTCCATATTCTAGTTCCACTCTAAGCCAAAATCTATGAGGTAGCTCAGAATGAGCTCGGAGGCCTCGAGATCCACATGAAGGGTCATTCTAGGCCAAATTAGACATTCCCGAAATAAACCATGCTAACAAAATTCTAATTCAAGCATGTTTACCAAGAATATTGGCCAAAGTGAAACTTAGGCCAAAACTTAAAAGCTAAAACACCTAATGGCACAAACGCGTACTCAAAACCTCAGGATTTGAGCCAAAATGACTCGGGGTCACTCAAGAAATGCTCTAATCGATAAAAAATCAGGCATTGTCACATAAATAACCTGGAGGTCTTACACACGATAATTAAGATGAGTACTCACATTGAACTTTTGCAAGACTCTCTAGACATTTTTGGTTTTGCATGTTAAAAGTTATATTATCTTGTTGTAGTCATGATTCATTATTCAAAATAGGTAGCATCAGGCACCACTTTCCATTTGCATTGGGTAGTAAATTCTTGAATAAAATCAATTGCTTTGTCAATACAATGGATTGAATTGTTAAATACCTCAAATACACTTTCTTTATCACCCAACCAAATGTGACAAAAGAATGAAGTGTTACCCTACACATCAAATTGCCATGCAAAATGCTTTCCCAGTCAACCATTCCAGTTTCAAAAGCTCTAAAACACAAAAATTCACATAAATCACAAATGGAATACCAGGTGACCGAGCTATCAATCTCATCAAGTGATAATGACTCGGGGTCACTCAAGAAATGCTCTAATCGATAAAAAAATCAGGCATTGTCACATAAATAACCTGGAGATCAATACACACGATAATTAATTAAGATGAGTACTCACATTGAACTTTTGCGAGACTCTCTAGACATTTTTGGTTTTGCATGTTAAAAGTTATATTATCTTGTTGTAGTCATGATTCGTTATTCAAAGATTTTCATCTCCAGATCCACAATGAACTTCTTATTGAGTAGAAGGTTCAGGAGTATAATAAAGACTGAATATTTGCACCTTGTGCTTCTCTCCATATATATATATATATATATATATATACACACACATAGGTCGGCCTACTTGGAGCCCTCATAATTCAGGAAAGACCCACAATTTCCCGCAATTCCCTCCTCCAATTGCGAGTTTTTTCTTTCCTTGTCCCCTTGTGTCCTTCACTTCCTCTGTTTATTGTGCCACTTTATCTTGAGAATTTGGCATAACCACCGAAAGATGATCTCTCTGTCTTTTTAAAACCCGATTCATTCCTTTAATTCCTCATATATGTAGCTAAATTTTTTGTAATTAGTTAGACAAATATACATAAACTAATGACAAAAAAATTCCATTGGTATAAAAAATCTAAAGGGAAAACAGATATTACCGAATAATCTTTAATCTGTAACTACAAATAGTTGTACGTTATGAATTGAATATACAAAAACCGTGCAAAGTGCGGGTAACTTACCTAATTTTAAAATATTTAGGAGCAAATTAGACAGGATTTAAGGATAATATATTCGATTAACAACGAAGACGATGTCAGTATCGCCAAATCAAATTTTTTTACTCTCTAACATTCAACAACAAATATTTGTACGTTGTGTTTTGAGTATTCAAAAACCGCGCAAAATGTGGTTTACTTACCTAATATATCAAAAATTTATTATCGAAGGCAGATAAGTGAATAACGGCCCAAAACATTGCACCATAGCAGAAGTTCCCAATATGCACCGTAGCCCTTTTTTTGACAGATTCATCACTGGTCCTTCAGTCATGATTGTTGCCTTCTACTCACTTGGAGGTGTTCTTTTACATGCAATTATCCGTTACATAATATAAAGGATAACATACCCGGCTTAACAGCAAAGACGTTGCCAGTATCCCCAACTCGGAATTTTTTTAATATCTGCAGATCTTTAATCTTTAATAATAAATATTTGTATGTTGTGAATTGAATTTTCAAAACCGCGCAAAATGTGGGTAAGTTATATAATTTATTAGTGAGCTAAGAAGAATTCAGGGCCAAAAGGCCCTAAACATTATTGTCCCCTTTAAATTGCACTGTAAGTTTCCTATTTCGAGAAACATAGTTACCTCCATAGCAAAAGTTCCCAACTCAAAATAGATTCTGAGGAAGATCAAGTCTTCCGTTGATACCGAACACGAAGCAAATCCATTGTCCATTCTCAGATTTTATCAAACAAAAGTTTAATCTTGACAATCCCCATTCTGCCATCCGAACTGATTACGGAAATCCTCTCAAGGCTTCCCTTGAAATCCCTCTTGAAATTTAGGTCTGTTTCGAAATATTGGTTTTCGTTAATCTCTAGCAAAAAAATTATCAAGACCCCTTTAAGTGTATCTGCTGATAACAAAGATTACACACACCACAGCCTTGTGTTGACCCAAGGATGCTACCTTACTCATGATTGTTATCAAAGCTTTCTTAAGAAATGTTCTGTTAGTTCCTTACTTGGTGACTCTGTTGTGACTGACGAATATAACTTGGATTTTCCCGCCCATGAAAATATTTGGGTTGTGGGTTAAGTGAATGGATTGATTTGTCTTGCCATTGGATCCATTGACATGTTTATATGGAATCCATCAATTAGAAAGTTTAAAAAAATTCCTAATTCTAGACTTACATTTCATATTTTGCACATATATGGTTTTGGATATGACGAATTACATTATGATTATAAGGTAGTGTCTGTTTTCATTTCTGGAAGTGCAGATCAATTTGAGGTTAACTCATAGAGTCTAACTCTGATTCTTGGACAAGTGATGATTGCCCGAGTTCAGGAATAATGGATGTTTTTGGTAAGGTATTGAACGGGAGACGTTATTGGCCTGCTACTACTGCTGTCCTAAATACATGTTATAGCTGGTACATCATTTCTTCTGATTTGGCTAGTGAAAAATGGGGAAAGGTTGAGAAACTCTGCTCTCAAAAAGGAGGTAGTTTTCCATCGGTGTCTTTTTTTGTTTTCTGATATAGGAAGTCATGAAGATGTGTGGGTTATGAAAGAGAAAAGGTCTTTGACAAAAATGTATACCATCAAATATCCTGCTGATCTTGAGAAGTGTTTGTTTACTTCTGCTATTTCTTCGACACTATGCATGTCAAATAATGGTGAAATATCGATTATGTCTAGATAAGCTTACATGATATACAATCAAGAGGTTAAATTGATCAGATATACAAAGGTTGCCTAGTTTCATTCCAATATTGTGTCAAACATGTACATTGAAAGCCTAGTTTGTCCCCTTTTACAAAACAAACCAAGCACCCATCAAGATTGAAGGCTGCAGAAGCTTAAACAGATGACAATGCTGTAGCGAATGACTTGTAAGTAAGAATACCGTCTTATACATTTTTATTAACTTATATATTATTTGTTTTTGCTGATTTTCCTTGTTGTTTGCATATAAACTGTTTTTACTTTTCATGTGAAATATCACGAAGGTTCTTTGTTAACTGTGATGTACTTTTGCAATTTGAGGAGTTGAGAAGCTGATTTTAAAGAACAATTAATCCATCCTCTGTCGACTGCATGAATCAAAATGATGCCTCCCTACTCTCCATGTTCGTTGACTGTTACCTATGTTGTCGCTGTGATAAAAGTTGAAAAAAACTTGTCCTTCCCTTGAATATCTGTTGTATGTAGTATCTTGAGATAATCTTGATAAATTCCTTTTATATATATGAGAATTCTAATGGTGGTTTTGTTCAGCTTGTAATGAATTTCCAGTGTACATGGTTAAAAGGGATAAGTTTTTTTATGTCCTGTTTTATAGGACAGATGGACAGGGATCTGTCTGACCATCCACCAAGCTAGTTGTGGGATGGCCAATCTGTTGTATATGAATAACAGAAGGCAAATCACCTCTAGCAAACAATAGCAAGTAATTCCCAACTTAGAACATCTAGGATGGAATTTGAAGATATTATTTCGTAGAGCATAAAGAAACAAGCTATAGGCCTAAAATCCTTTGTAGTACAGTTTATAGGGGTGTACATTTTTCCTGTGTTGAAAAAAAAATAATCAGAAATAGCATCAATTACATCTTTTTTTATCAGGCATCAAGATTGGCTGTACAATAGAAAATAGGTCAGGAGACATGGTATCTCCTCGTCTATGTCCCTTGGTAGCTGGAAAGGGAGGAGCTGGTTCACCATTCACTATCAATTAGTATCTGAGAATTTTGACACATTCTAGAATCTACCATTGGAATCTTAATACCATTATATGGACATGAGGACATATGGAAAGAGCAGTTTCTTGCTAGGCATATCGTCACATATGCTAAAACATTAAATGTAGATTTTGCAATTAAGGAATGTAGCCCATTGCATCATCTTCACCAATTCTCAAAAGGAAATGCAAAAAATAAATATTTCATAGATCTAAGGGGAAAAGCTCAAATATGCCATTGAACTATCTGAAATGGCTCATCAATGTCATACGTTAATAGTTGGACATATTTCTGTTGTAGCCGCAATCAAAAGTACACATCCGTGCCACTCTTCACTAACAGCTCAAATGATCGGTTTTAAAATACCAGAAAATATATATTGAAAAAAATACCAGATTGGATATGTGGCCTCCAATTATATGATTGACGATAGTAAAATTAAAACTCATCCAACGTTGTATTTTACAAGCTTTAGTTAGGCACTAAATGTCTTATCCCACATCGAGGACAGAAGACAAATAAATACAGTTTATAAGAACTCGACCTGAAATTATATATTGCTGAGCTTAGTAGCGTGAGCTTGTAACCCAAGTGGGAGCAATAAGATGATTGGGACAAAATCAAATCTTCAGCCCTTGACACAAATAGTGCATTGGGTTGGGTTTATCTTAATAAGCGGTTCTTGGTATAGTATGAAGTATTATTATTCCGACACTAATAAATAATAATAGTACATTTACATGGCAGTGGGAGAAGATGGGGTTACTCGCCCCTCATTGGCTGGCTTAACAGAGAAGCGCTCTCACATCACATGACAGCCGATATACGGCTGTCAAAGGCCAGTTCTCGCACACTCCCAAGTCACGACTAGAGATGTCAGGCTGTTATTGATTGGGACCATCATCTTTTTATTTGTCCATTGTTCGGATCAACCTGTTAGTTTATAATATTTGTACCAATATCAATTTTCGGTTATTTGTCTTAGATAAACAAGGGAAAATGCATAAGTATCCCCCAACCTATGCCGAAATACCAGAGATACACTTATACTATACTAAGGTCCTATTACCCCCAAAACTTATTTTATAAATAATTTTGTCCCCCTTTTTGGCCTACGTGGCACTATCAACCAGATAGATTGAAAAAACTGTCAACACACGGTGAGCCAAAAGATAGTGTCACGTAGGCCGAAAAGAGGTAGAAAATTATTTATAAAATAAGTTCGGGGGTAATAGGACCTTAGTATAGTATAAGTGTGTCTCTGAGATTTCGGACATAGGTTGGGGAGTACTTATGCATTTTCCCTATAAACAAAAATTAGACTTCCAAAACAACCTAGTTTTATTTGTTCTAAATTAAAAGAAGTAAATCACTGAGATTCTACTTTAGGCAAACATGTTTCGGTCTCTTACTGATGAGATTGCCCATGAACACCTGAAAGAATATCGGAGCATTTAGTGTCAACAAGGTCAGCCAGTTGACACTACTCTTCAGCAGGACATCAAATGCAGAGAAAAGGTTATTGCTGGTCAAGTCAATGTGAATTTTGTGTCTGCTTCCCAACAAATCTTATGTTATCTCAGCGCTTTGAATTTTGTGTCTGGTTCCCAACAAAAAGGCCGGAGAATGTCAAAGATAGTAGTTGTTTCTATTATTTCATAAAACCACCTAGTTTTATTTGCTTATCCATCGTACTATACAATTGTCATTGTATTTGTATACTCATTGATATTCATAAGAAAAGGATGTTCTTCTACTGCCATATTAGTTTGTGTCAACTTTATTTAGGCTTAAAAAGAAATGGAAATCTTGGGCAAAAGTTTTTTTATGTCGATTGCATAGGGTCTTCATCTTTGCAATGTAACCTTTTTGATTTCATGTACACTCAAACATCTCTATAATAGCATCGTTTGTATAGATACATTTTGACTTCTATAGCAAAATGTTATTATAGAGTACATATAATGTAGCATAACATGAACAATTATTTTCAGAGAGAACTTGGCCGTTATAGTGAACTGTTATATTAATATAAAGGATAGGATGATTGTTATAGAGAGTTCTGTTGTACATAAAATGAAAAGGGGATTACATGCAGTAGAAAACAACAACATAAATACAACCAAATATGGGCTGTGTTATGTAAATTCTTTTACAGAGTGTTGGAAAAACTATTGGAAAACTGGGAAATCACGTCCTTAATTGTTTCTTTTAAATATTCTTTTCTTATCATGGATTTAAAAAAGATCTGATAAAGTTCATATATAGCACTTGACCTCTCCTTGTTCGCTCTTCATGAATATCGTGTAGAGAATTCTTCGACAGTATATGAAAATTGCACAATTATTTCCGTGTTCCATAATCATAAAGCAAATATCCTTAAGATTGTTGGAAAAACTATTGGAAATCACGTAGCTTAAGGTGTGCCTATGGCAATGTCCTTAAGCATATTTCACCGGTTAAGGTGTATTCCTCAAGATTCAATAAGTTTTTTCTAATACTAAAAATAGGAGCCAGAATCTAACAAAGAATATCTTTTACTTAATAAAACCCAGCAAATAAATAAGAAAGAAAAGTTATTTTAATATAATGTCTCATTCTATTCCTTTTGACACACAAAAGTACTATGTATAGATATATAGGTATATGGTAAATAGCATACCATCAGCCGTGCATTATATGCACATTAAGACCAAATAATTGCCATAAAGGCTATAAGTTTTTACCAAATATTCCATGGACCTTTTGTAACACCCAAATCAATAGTAGTTGATTAATGCCATAAAGGCAAGTAACAACTTCCATAATAAGAAAACAAACGGTTGCTACACAATTAAAAACGTTAATATATAATATTAGTAAGCTAAAGTAATTAAGGTAATATATGTAATAAATAATTTCAAATATTATTCTTATACTTTTTAAGATAATAAAGATATTTAATCAACAATCCCTCATATATCTTAAAAAGAATATAAAGATATAATATAATAATTAAAAAATATATAAAAGATAATTATCGCTGGATTTTCAAAAGAAAGAATAATACGTCGAATCTGGTGTCTCGTAGACTATGAACCAAACCTAGATAAAATAAGATTAAACTTACAGTACAAATGGTGAAGTTTAAAACTTCTATGAACCAAAAATTTTGTTGTAAGCTTAGTCTTATTCTATCACATTATACTTGAACAATCTTTGTCGTTATCGCGGTTTTGCGCTAAGAGGTCATGCGCGTGTCCTGGTATTCATGAATGCTTTAGAAATCCGTCACAATTTCTGTAATGACCCGAAAGGTCATTTTGGTGATTTTTCGTGGAAATGACTATTTTGCCCTTTCGGTAGTTGCCCCGAGTCCCATGTTTTGTGGTTGTAAAGTTGGTTTGAGGAAAAGTTGGTAAAAAGTTGAGTTTTTGAGAAGTTGAGTTTTTTTTGTTGAGTTAAAGTTGGTTAAAAAGTGTTTTTT